>ML878740.1:17303-31727 GCA_009831015.1 Picea engelmannii
GTTCATTCTTCCTGTGCTTGTCTGAGAAAAGGGGTTGAGATTTTGGGTAGAAGGTTAAAGGTTAAATCTGAAGGGTCATGATCTGCATATAGGCTTAGAACCCTAGCTTATTAGTCCGTAGGGTAAAATACCCAACAACAATCGGTGATGTTTATTTGAGGGAAATCTAAAAAGAAGTCAAAGGCATTGACTTGTTGTTGGTCAGCATTATAAGGACACTCATCTTCCCAATGTGCTTCACTGCACTCCAGACACCAGGGATTCTCATCCACAGCATTTGCAGATGCTAATGTATTTGGGACTTCATTTTCATTCTTCGGTTTGTAATTTTGATTTCCCTTCTGAAATGGCCCCTTGAAAGGAGGTCTAGGTACCTGGGTCTGGGACCTTTCAAGTCTTACGATTCAGTTCATCATTTCCTCCTGATTCTTCATGATGTTATCTATTGAAGCTTGTAGTTTACTGATACTAGTGCTCAGATCTGAAGCAGGCTCAGCATTGTGGACTGCTTTTTGCTTGACATCTATCTTCCCCCTTGGTTTGGAAAAAGGCTCAATCTTAGATGACAGAAGATTTCCTTCAATTTTGGTTGCAAGTTCTTGAGCTTCTTGAATGGATTGAGGATTTTTGTCTCTGAGAAGATATCCCAACTGGCCATTGAAATATCTAGTATAAAGGTGCACAAGATAATCATCTTTCGGTTGATGGCTTGGAGGAATTCATGGGAGTGCGGCTTCAAATCTGGTATGAAACTCCCTTATTGATTCATTTTCACATTTGGCAATCCCATATAACTAGGTAAGTAGCATGTTTGGGTCTTCCTTGATGCTCCACCTTTTGAGGAAGATTTCTTCAAGTTTATCCATGGTTTTAATTCTTCCATCAGGTAGGCTGAGATACCAATGTCTTGCAGCATCATAAAGTGTAGCAGAGAAAAGCTTCATGACCAAGTCTTCAACATCGTCAGCAATGGGGTGAAGCTGAAAAAATGCCTAGAAGCTACTCATGTGTTCTTCAGCACCGATAGCATCGATGTCGGTAAACTTAGGAAACCACTTTTCATACTTGGGTGGCATTTGCCTAGGGTAACCAGGTATGGCTGACATGTCTAAGGGCTTGAACAAGTTAGATGACCATTGTCTTTGATTATTGACAGGGTTTGTAGTAGTGGAGGTTGTGGTAGACATGTTTAAAGGAAGTCTCTTTCCAAAAAGTGACTTGACAACAGGTGAGTTAGCAGGAGGCTTCCTTCTGAAAGTTAGAGGAGGGTTATTATACCTCCTTCTGGTTTGTGGAGTTGCCAGATAGTTTCCCTGAAACTACCAAAGAATAGGGGAAAAAGGTAGTGGAGTCGCCAGGTAAGCTTACAAGAAAGGATTATGAGACAAGGCTTACCAAAGATATGTCGTTGAGGAAGGTAGACTCCGTGTTCCCCGGCAACGACACCAAAATTTTATCGCTCAGTTTGTAGGATAGGTTTAGATAGCTAGAGTCAAGACTAAAACTGGCGTAACAAGAGCTTCCCCACCCACTGTCACCTTGATGGGGAGCTCTTTCTCTTTAGGGTGGCTAATCCCAAGGGAGACGTCCCTAGTAATCTGGGGGGTTGAAGGAAAAGGGGCAAAGGTTTAAAGGTCAAAGGCTAAGTCAAGATTTCCCTTCACAGATTACTGCCAAGATGATAGTCAAGGAAAAGATCTTCCACTGAATGGCACCTGTTTGCGAGACAAGGCAAATAAACTAGAAATGTGTTGCAGTGGTTAGTACTTCACAATATCAATGACTATCTTTAACATATATGAGCATTAATGAAAGTAATTATTGATGAAGTCAATGATTGCAATAGACACTTATATGTTATATCACTTTGTCAATAAAGACACAATAGATATTGGCATTCAATGTGTAAAATCAAATCCTTATGTTATCACAATACAATAAATATCATAAATCTGCTCATATAAATAATGTTGTTGCGTCACAATTGCATAATTAAGATGACGTCAGCCCTAGTATTAGGTCAATTTTGGAAGGCAAAGAGTGAAACGTTTTACACCAAAAGGGCAAAGAAAGTAATCTACACTTCAAATCCAACCAAGTGACAAACTCTTATACTCAAACAAGGGTCAAAGAGAGACTTGACGTCACAAATAATGTTGCTGCTGCAAAGGTGACGTAAGCCCTAAAATCAAGTTAGTTTGAAAGACAAAGAGCAGGACGTTTTGTCAAACAAGCTTATGGATGTGATCAATAACTCAAAGTCTATCAAATCAGGTGACAATGTCAAAATGTTCTAAGGCCAAGAAATGGTTTTAACAGGTATGACGTCACCTATATTATTGTTGTTTTAGGGTTAGGGTTAGCTAGTCAAAGAGGTGGACGTTTTGACAAATCAACCAATGAAAGTGCCTAAAACCTCTATGGCTATCAAGAGATGAGTCAGCCGTAGCTTTTAGTCCAAACACAAGTCTAAATAAGGCAAGAAGTCATCATCATTTATGGTTAGTCTAGACGCTAGGGTTAGTTAGGGTTTCAAATCAAGAAAGTTTGAAAGTTGTTTTTTAGCATAAAAGACTCAATGTTTGTTCTTAGACTAGTGCCTTGGGTTAATGGAGTCAAATGGAGAGAAGCTAATGGATTGGAAGGACTTAAACCTAAGGACTAGAAGGTTAGGTTTAATGGTGCTTCTATGGTAGGGTCACCAAATCAAAACCCTAAGGGGAGGAGGCTCATTCCGGTGTAGCTAAAGCTAGGCCTCATGCTCCTCCCTCTTTCCTTAAGACTCTTTGGCAAAATGGCTAGCTATAAAATATAGATCTATGGCTGAAAAGTGTTGCTTGGGGACAAGGCTTTTCAAACCCTAGAAGACAAACCCTAGGTGTAAAACAAATTAGGCCTAGGACGTCTTCTTTCTTCAATCTATGCTTCAAACTAGCTCAGAAAAAAGAATGGCTAGTGTAGCTATGGCTAGGCTAAACCTTCTTTAATCAATGGATAAACAAGCTATTATCGTGGGGACATGAAGCCACAACCTACTTGTGTGTTGGCTCCCTAGGGTTTTAGTGATTAAGGAAATAATAACAATGTAACTATGAAAGTAAGCAATTCTACCTACAACCATTCAATAAAGAAGTTTTGCATGCAAAATTTACTTACAAATCCATGAAGAGCATAATCAAACCCTAGTTGTAACACCTTCCAATGATAACAAGCACCATGCACATGCCAAAGATAATCCACCAAGATGTAGCACCTCAACTCCAAAAGACAAGAATAACCAAGACAAGAGCTAAAAACAAGTCTCTCACAAGAGAGTAAGTTATGTTATATCCAAATGAGGGTGAAACGTCCTCAATTTATATCATGTCTATGACCTTTAATTAAAAATTGGTCATTAAAAACAGCTGACAAGGATGACTTTACAATATCTCATTATTTGTCACTTAAAATGCTAAAATGTCAAAAATAGAGCTAAAATGGGAGACGTCAAGCCCCTCTAGGGGAGACGTTGGCCCTTTTTGGGCATGATAAGCATCCAAGAGAAAATACATTGGCCCCTCTGGGCCTCCTGCAAGCTGCCACACGTGCCACAAGATCCAAATGCACTACCACATCCTCCAGGAAACGTCCTGCCTGCCCTGGTGGCATCATGTCCATCAGAGCCATCATACCACCTGCAGGGGCTCATCCCCCATAGGTTAATCTCTGCCAAAGCATCCTGATGAGGGCATCCTTCTTCTTCTCTATGTAGGGGCTCGTCACAACTCTGTCCTACCTCTTCCATCCCAGCAACCATCTGATGGGCTCTTCATCCCCATGGAGGTCCGAACTAATCATCTCCCCATGTGCACCAATCCTCTGGTACCTGTCCACCGGGCATGGTCCTGCACATCAAAGACTACGCCCTCCATGGGCTCATCAGTCTTAGATATCATAACAATGCAAATCATATCTCATCATTAAAGTTATCAAACATATGCATGAAATCCCTAACATATCGCCTAAGAGCTCAAAGACATTACACAGATCTACTATACAAAGCCGAGGAAACCAAAAGAACAACCTATTGGGATAATAACCACAAGAGATGGAAAGCTTCCTCAAAGGATCATTCAAGCCATGTGTAATGAGGTGATATGGTTTTAGGGATGTCCAGTCATAGTAAGACCAAGGGTTGATGTTGTCTGTGGGTGCCTTGGTAGGAGGCGAGTTGTACCCGTCATGGATGCATTTTTTCCAAGCTCTTTTATTGCCTTATCTTTAGTTTATTGATTTTTTACTACAAGGTCAGACGAAGAGGACACTGCCTTGGCTTGGTGGCCAGAGCTGACAGCGTTACCCACTAGTATCTTCGCAGAAATGAGAAGGTTGGCTCGTGATGAGACCCCCTTTCCTTTGGCCATGCAACCAAAGGTCACTACCCTGGTTTGGTGACTAGATAATGGCAATGTCATACTGCTAAATACCTATGAACATAATGGGTCAGCTCGTGATGAGACCTCCCATCCTCTTGGTTAGCTCTTGCATTTATTTATTATTATTTTTTCTTCAGGTCCCTTAGTTTCTTATCGAGAGGATTTTTATTGCCTTCTCGTGGATCCCCTGGGTGAATCATCTCTAGCTTTTATTTCCTATGGCTTTTATCTTTTACCAGCTACTTTTACCCCCTGGGCCTTTAGCCCCTTCTTCCCACAAGACAAGATGTACCCTGAGAGGTCATCCTAATGGCCAGACTAGGGGAATGGGATGGATGAGTGGGGTATAAGATGTAAAAGTGATAATATGGTGGGAGAAAACGATGGCTCTGCAAATCCCCCTTAGTGGCTAACCAAAACCCATTAATACCAGCTTGCTAAGTTACCCCATCAATCACCCCAACAATGGTCAATTGGATTAGTGTAAGATCCAAGCAGTCATCCGAAATGAAAGGAACCTAGTGCATACATAAGAAGGTTATAACAATCAAATATGACACATACCATGATACCTGGGACCAATTTCCTCATGGAGCAAGAGTCCTCTCCGATGCAAGCCCAGGTTGGTGGTGATGGGAGCTGCTACTACTGACAGGACAAGTCTGGCTTAGAAGAAGAAAGATGGGCCCTCCAGGGCCATGCTCAAGTCACTCCTGCTCTCGGCAGTCCATGTCTAGGACCATGTGGGCCTCGAGACATGATCTCCTAGTTATCCATATATATCATGGATAACAGTGACCATTAAGACACCTTGATATGTTGATGTGGTGAATTACCTAGTAGCTGTGAAATTTCTAGCAGACCTATCACCAAGAGAAAGGAAATTAATTTTTCAACATAGTGCACGGTTCACCTGGATTGGTGGATATCTTTTCCACATAGGGTCTGATCTTCAGATCCGAAGATGTATCAGATACGATGAAATTTTTAATGTCTTGAAGGCATGTCATGATGAACCCTGTGGTGGACATTTTGTAGACTGCATAAATGGCCATAATGTTTTACAGATGGGATATTATTGGCCCTTAATATTCAAATATGCAAAGATGTCCAAGCCTGTGACAGCTATCATAAGATGGGCCGACTAGGCCAAGCTGATGAAATTCTTCTACAACCACAAGTGGTGGAAAAACCTTTCAAAATATGGGCATTGGATTTCGTTGGCCCCTTCAACCCAAAATCAAACTAGAAAGCTTATATACTAGTTGCAAAAAAACTATGTGACCGGGTGGGTAGAAGCAGTGACCATTCCAAACACAACTGAGGAAGCAGTCATTAAAGTTATCTTTGAACTATTTTTATGCTATGGATTACCCAGGGAAGTAATCATTGAAGAAGATTCGCAATGTACAGCACATAAAATCTTTGCCACACTGCACAATTATCACATTAAACATAGGGTTACCTCCCCATACCACCCACAAGAAAATGGACAAGTGGAAAGTACCAATAAAGTATAGGAGGCAATATTGAAAAAAATAGTGTCAACAAACCGTCAAAATTGGGTAGTCAAGCTTCCAAATGCATTATGGGCCTATTGCACAACATGGCGTAACACTATTGGCTACTCTCCTTATCATCTAGTCTTTGGCAAAGAACCTATTTTTCTAATTGAATTTGAGATCAAGACTCTAAGAATGGCCCACGAAATTGGATTGGATCTTACCAAAGCACACACGCAGCGCTTACAATAGCTCAATGAGTTATGTGAAGCACACTTGTTTTCCCTTTAGCGCATAGCCGTTATTCATAAGAAGAGAGCTAGCTAGCACGACAAGCATATCAAGAAGAAATCCTTCTAGAAAGGTGATTGGGCGCTTCTCTATGATTCCAGATTTCAGGATTTCCCTGGGAAATTGCAGACAAAGTGGCTGGGACCATATGAAATCAATGAATTTCATGATAATGGCACTGTCACTTTAGCTACCAGCGACGGGTTTGGTTCTCTTTTCCTGGTAAATGGACATCAGCTATGACTCTACCATCAACCGCTTTCAAAGGAATCCTTTTGCCAAGAAGTAAGTAATGATCCTACTGTTAGGATTTTAGCTGGCTGGGAAGGTAACCCAATAGCTTCATCTCCATGAAATTTATTGTTTTTCTGGCACTTTACATATTGTATATATTTTTCCTTGAAAATTTGATTGCGTTTTTAAGTTTTTTTACTTTCTAGGAAAGTCAATATAAAAGTCTTTCAAGAACAAAAAATAGAAGGGATGGATGGAATGAAACATAATTAGCACTCTTTTATGTTCCTTATTCAAAATTCAAATTTCTCTTGTTTCACTTTGAAAAATCCATCGAATATAAACCTTGGTTTATACATGAGATGAATATGTCATGTTCCGCAGCAAAAAGTCGAGCGACTGCACTAAAGAGTGCACAACTGCAAATATAATAAATATAAATCAATGAATGACACCGTAAACCATCCAATATATTGTATTTTCCTGATCATTGAATAAACCTACCCATAAAATTTAATGAATTTAGTTGATGACTAATCATTCCTAGATTAGCTAAAACAAACTTTATGTGGGAGGTATCCAATTACTTAATTAGATGGCTAAATTTGAACATCGTTGTCACCTTCCCCGAACATAACAATTGTCATTCCCTTTGTTGTGATTATTGTCCCCTTTGCGAGTAGCATTGTTCATTCGAACATAACAGTTGGTGTTCCCTTTATTTCGATTGTTGTTCCTTTTGTGGGTAGTGTCGTTCATTCGAATGTATCAACTATCGTTCAATTTGTTGCGATTGTTGTTCCCTTTGTGAGTAGTGTCGTTCATTCTAACATAACCGCTATCATTCCCTTTGTTGCAATTGTTGCTCCCTTTGTGGGTAGTGTCTTTCATTCAAACATAACAACTGTCATTCCCTTTGTTGCGATTGTTGTTCCCTTTGCGGGTAGTGTCATTGATTCAAATGTAATAGTTGGTGTTCCCTTTGTTGTGATTGTTGCTCCCTTTGCGGGTAGTATCATTCATTCAAATGTAACAATTTTCATTCCCTTTGTTGTGATTGTCATTCCTTTTTTCAGGTAGTGTTGTTCATTCGAAAGAAACAGTTGTTGTTCCTTTTTTGCGGTTGTTCCTGTTGTTGTTCCTTTCCCTTGAAATTCACAATTTTTTTACCAACAACAAGTGTTGTTTTTATGACTACTCCTGATACGTTTGGATACGCCTTTGGGTATGAAGTTCACTAACTAATTTTCAACAACATCATTTCTAATCATCATGATAAAGATTTGCCATTTTCTTTTGAGGACCATATAGCATACCTTATCACATTGTTTATGGATTGATGTTTCTAAATTTTATTAATATTGTTCATAGTCCTTAACCACCATAATTTGTTTATTTACCCTATATATATACATTTAATTGAATGATACATTTCCTTCAAATCATAATAAGGAGTCTAAGGAACATTTTTACTTGGAATTATTGCACTTCTTATGCCATCCCACACTCTTAAGGAGTAGATGATCCTCCCTTAATATATCCTAAAAAAGGGGGGGGGAATAATAATAAAATAAATAAATATAAAAAATAACCTTCTCCCAAAAAGGATATGGGTCTCACCATGATCCAACCTACCACTATCATAAGATATTAACATAAGTGGAACTCCCACTATGGATACCACACTAGGGAAATGGACTTTGGCATTTAGGGTCAAAGGACAAGAGGTCTCATCATGAGTTGGCTTGTTCACTTTGTTACGATCTAGTGAGTGGCATTATTGTTATTTGGCTACCAAACCAAGATAGTGGCCTTTTTGGGAAAAGACTATTCAAACTATTTTTTGAGGATATTGGCTCATCTATGGGTTAAAAGGAAACCATGTCGAGGCTATAGACTCTTTTTGGAAGCAATGGCTCTACCTATGGTATGGAATTTTATCTTAAATACGCTAAGTTTTTATTGTACTCATAGACTTCCTTCCTTAAAAAAGAGGCTATCATTCCAGCTATATTCAACACAAGGGTAAGTAACAAAATTATGACATGTGGTATATTTATAAAATGTGAACATATTAGTACTACTCAGAATATTCTTCCTTAACATATTGAATATTAGTATTTGAACTTGTACTTTCCACAAAAGGAGTGATTATCATTCATGATTAACATTAAAATTCTTTGAAATTTATTAATGGTTGTTCCCCCAGCGGCGACAGCGTAATAATTATCCCTCACATGAATGACTGTCATCATTACGTTCACACATACTGACGGTCAAGGTAGACCTTTTAATACATTGGGGGGGTGGAAATTTTGCACAATTATTAATAATCCATAATGATTACAGATAATGGGAAAATTTGTATTTCTATATACCAGTTTTTATGTAATTTTTACCATTTCTACTAATTTTTTCTCACAGACTGGTCTAACTAAGTTTGTAGTTGGGAACGATAGTTGTGATAACTTGTTTACAGAAGATATGGGAGGCTGAAGAATCTTTTGCAAGCCTACATTGCTACAAGTAACTGACCAAGCAAGGGAAATTCTATATTGTCTAGGGTGGACACAATACTTTAACAGACTGCAAGGATTTGATATAAATGTTGCGCTAGCTTTCTTTCAGAATTTACAGGGGAGAGTCTTAGTAATTTGAGGCATACAAATACCTGTTACCAATGCCATTATAGATGATAACAGGCCTCACAAATGAAAGAACACAATGGACCGGAAAATACACAACACTTAAGGAAGTTGTGGAGTCCTTCGCAAAACCAGGGGAGGAATTTGACAAAAAGGGAAAAGGCCTCAACCTCGCCACTCTTAGAGAACCCTGGAGGGAGATAGTAGGTGTAGTGTAGAGACATATCACATGTGAAGAATGATATGACATGGTGATAACTCGCCACCTCAAGATGCTAGCAGTATTAAAACAATGGTCAATGATAAATCTACCATTCTTTTTGAATACCATGCTAGATGAAGTCATCAGAAGGACCCAAGAAGAAAAAGACCTTGCTAATGTAATTAATCATCATGGGTTAGTAAAATTGATAGTAAACAGGGCCTTAAACCATACACAAATAACTTGGGGAGACTTAATTGAGCCCGATAGGCCCCTACAAATTGAGCAACCTGAAGTCCACCATGAAATTCCTCCACAAGGAATTGAGGCAACCCAAATAGAGGGAGATAATGCCCAAATTGAAATTCCAGTACCCCAACCTGAAATGGAAACATACCTTATTCAGTTGATAGAAACTCATAGCATGCAACCAGGAACATCAAAGAAGAAAATATAGAGAAAATTTTTTGTTTCTGAATCCTCCACTGTAAAAAGAAGAAAGGATAAAGAGACAGCACAACCTGAAAGAACTCAAGAAATTGTACAAACATAACAACCATCACATGAAATTCATGTAGGACAACAAGATGAATTCTTTGAAAGTTATGAATAAAATATGGCCCAAGTGCTGGGAAATTTAGGGATATAACTTACTGAAGATACAGACAAGTCAGGAAAACCCCAAGCTCCAACTTATTCTCATTAAAACCCTGTCTTTGGTCTTCTTGATATGGAGATGCCATCTCCCAAGGGAGCGGAATAGATAGAACCTCAGGTTGAGTTAAACATTCCTTTAGAACAACCAGAGCACACAGATGATATATGCAATCAATTACCAATTGATCAATGTGGGGAAGACCTTGAAACTCCCCTTAGACAGAAAGAACTAACAAAAAAATGCAGTAACAGAATCAGGAAACTGGAACATGAAAACAAGACATTGAGGAAGAGGGTCAAGAAAATAAAAGTATTAAAACAAAAAGTTGGTAGATTGAAAGAGAGAATTAGACAACTTAAGAAGCAGTTGGAACAAGTTGACAAGTCCCATAATAAGAAGAAATCTAAGAGGGCTAGAGTACAGGGAAGAAATCCACTTCCAAGAATGTCAATTCAAACTAATTTTGTTGAAACACAAACACAATTTCATGCTCCTTTGGAATCAGTTGAAATAGAAACTCGAACAGGGGTTCCAGCAACAGTAGATACAATTGTTCAAACTGAAGAAGTATTGTGTTCCCCTAAATAGGATGGAACTATTAGAAGGTTGGAATCAGAACTGGAACAATCCCAACAAACCTTGACCCAATGATGAATTGAAATGGTGACAGTGACAGAACATCAGAAAGTTGTCAGAGAACTTCGAGCCATGACAACAACTGAGAATGAAACCTTTGTTGAGCTCATCGGAGCTAAAGAAAAATTGAAGAGGTACAGGTCCATCTTGATAGATATTTGGAGCAAATCAAATAAATTTTCTTTGTTTATTCTAATATATTAGCTTGCAGGGCCCCTGCTACTAATTATGCCTTATTTCTATTAGAACATTATCTGTTTCTAAAAGTGAAATCTATTAGAGCAGCCACACCTTCTGCATTTACCATTATTTCTAATTATGTTTCATGTTTTAAAGAACAAGAGGATGGAGTACAATAATTTTTGTGTGAACTACATATTCACAATTTCAGCCTAGAAGAAAATAGAGAAGAGAACCCCAATTCATTCACTGGGGATATCTAGTTTCAAGCCTTCTTGTCTTTTTCCAAAAATCAAATTAGGTGGGCTAAAGCACATAAGGTCTTGATGAAGAGGGAGAATGGACTAGACCTATGGATCATAGGGGAACCTCCTAAACCCTTTAATATCATTATGCAACATAGAGCAGTCATGAAGAAGAAGAAGGTTGTGGAATATTTAGCTCTTATCCATAGACATGTTGTACATTCAGGGCTACACTATTTTGGAGAGATTAAATAAGAATCCCTTTCTGTTGCCAAATTAAGATGGAATGTCTCTTCAAATGAAGTCAAAAACAGATAACCATTTGGTTTCAGGAACTTTTAAGTAGTTTCTCTTAGGTTAGAGAGGTATGCCAAAATGATCATGGATGAAGGGCCTTTCTGGATTGGATGTAGGTATAGTCCTCCCATTATTTTGTATCCTCCAGAGGGTTATCATAGTGTTTATAAAAATTGTAAGAAAAGGGAAGATGATTCTTTTGAATAGTTTAAAGGTAAGCATGGATTCTGAAGACCTAGGGAAGAGACCTCTCCACCATTTAGTATCATTTCTTTGCATATAAACTCTCTTGTTTCATGAGGATATGCAAAAAGGTAAGTTTGGGGGTATGTTGGGTTGAGAAAAAGGTATAAATATTTTCCTTGTTACCTTGGTTTGTGATGTATTCTTTGTTTACTTTTCTATTAATTTGAATTAATTAGGTGAGAAAATGGTTAAAAATATTTTAGGAAATAATAGTGAGTGATATTAGATATTTTCTTAACTTTGGTTTGAATTGTTTTCATTTTATGCAGAAATGGATAGTTGTTGTTAACTAAAGGTAATTAAGAAGATCATGAATATGCATAGGTCATTGAAGATTGAAGAAATAAAGCATACAATAGTTCAAAGGAAGATTGATTTTTTATCTTGCAATCTTCATAAATAGTAAAAGCAATCCTGAGGATCTCTCAATCCTTAGGATATCTTAATTTACTCATGTCATTGTAATATATAAAGGATAGTGAACGATAGAGAGATACCCAAGAATTTGGATCTCTTAATTGTTGACACTATGTACAGTAATACCATTGTAAATGATTTATCAGTTATGGAATTAATGAAAGCTTCAAGAATTTTGATCATTTCTTCGTACTGAGTTTTTCGTAGAAGTATCTTTTGAAGACCATGGGCCCAGTCAACAGGAGATGATGTCTCATCTGTAATTGTATCAATTCTGTTATAGTTCTGTGATTTGAATTTCCTTTCAAATAGTTAATATAGACTCATTAATGTGTTGATTCTTTCATGAATTGGTTATTGTTGTGTCTGTTTCATCACTTGGGTGAGAAAAACAAGGGCACTTACAAGTCTAGTTGGGCCTGCTAGACAAGACAGAGGTTATTGCATGAGTTAGATAATCCAAGAACATGAAATAAACTAAAAAATAAACTAAAAACAACTAGGGAAATAAAACTAAAATGCATAAGAAATTTGAACCAAAATCAATCAACCAAATGACCAAGATTATGCCACCAATGGATAACTATATTAGTTGAAAAACAACATAGATAAAGGAGGACTTATGGATCCTCTCTTCCTCCTTGGGAGGGATATTGAGTCCGCTATTTGAGATCTCTTCTTAGAATGATAAAAAATAAATCAAATGGTGAATAAATCCAAGCCTATTCCCTCAAGAGGTGAGTGGAATAGCTTATTGGAATGTTGCTAGAATGCTCCAAGAAGAATAGAGGTTTCTTGAGGGAGGATTGAGGCAACATAAAAATGCTATGAAATTCTTAAATTCTTAGTCCACCCATGGCCTCCATTTATAGCATGTCTTTGAGGCAATATCCAACTACTTCTTAGCGGGAATAAGGGTCCCTTTAGGGCACCCTTAGGTCTTTGACCAGCCCCCCATTTGAATTCAGCTCAGATTTCAGGGTCAAATAAAGTTGGTAGTTGGTCCATAAGTGGTTGAGAGGCCGACAAGAACCATAAATTCTTTGTTCATAGGAGTGCATGGATTTTCTCGTACACAGTCATGCATATGGCGCATGTGCACTCTACGGGCTTCTTTGGCCCGTGCATTGTGCGTGCGCTTCCTTTAGTGATTCAACACATGTCAATTTTTGTCCAGTTGTATAGTTTTTTCTTCTTGGAAATGCATTTTTGGTGCTGCAAGTGAACTAATAGGTGTTTTCTAGTGATATATTTTTGTAACCATTTGCATGCAATGTTGTGGATGAAATTTCAGTGATAACAGATTCCCCCTGATGTGTGAGGTTAGGTGCATACATATACCTGAAATACATCAATGTTTCTTCTACTGAGAGTAACATTGTAATGAAGAGTGTTGATAAGAACTGCAAGAGAAATCCTACTGCAGGGAGAGGGGAAACTGTGAGACCCAAATATGTCTCTAAGGAGAGAAAAGAAAATATGTATACAAATGAGGCGGGCATGCCCCATGCTTGTGTCATGTAACTCAAAAATGTAAGATAGTAATTAAAGTTATATGCTGATGTAGATAACTACGGTGCCCTCCAGGGTGGTTTGATAATGGTATATGACAATTATGGTGGTGAACATACTCTGAAAAGAGGAAAGGACACATGTAATAAGTGTCGATGACTCGTAGTCATTGAAGGCCTAACAAATTCAGAGGTCTTCAACTGGTATAAAACAACTGCAATAGTCGCATAGTAAAACCCATCGTAACATGAGATTCTGGTGAAGTAAAATGTTATGGGGGTCAACAACAGTAGAGAGAAATGATGGTTCTCTATGTGTCATAAGAGACTCCTCATTGTAAAGGTAATGAGATTCAATATATTGTCTCCCTTCTGGAAACTTTGTTGATGTCGAAAGAAAGAGAGATGCTACTCCAAGAAGAAAATGGCTTCATGAAATCCACTAGATAAGATCGAAAACTGATAGGGAAGATGAACGAAGTCAAGATGTAGTGAGACTCAAGACTTCCTTTGGTTGGGAGAAGGTTTGAAGGATGATTGGCAGCAACCGTGAAACTATATCTAGCATTAGGGGGACGACTAGACATGGGATGAAATTGTGCCATAAGCATGAAAAATTGGACAAACTCGGAGATCATGGGTACATGGATTGTTGGATACTCGGGGTTTATGGATGATCTCAACATGAGTAGAGGATAGTGAATTCCCCAACCAAGGGCAACATGGGTTTCTTTTTTGTAAAAAGAAGGTTGTCAAGGTGTTGGCAGCCAATAATTTTTTTATTGCTCTTAAAAAAACGTTGCCTACACCCCTTGTCTCGTTAATGACAAATCATCGTCGCATTGTGCTTCTAGGCATTTGTTTCATCTTTGCGACAATTGCAATTTGGAATCGATTTAATTTTCACAACTGTAAGTGTGAAAATACCTCTTTCATCGTTTGGAC
>ML878741.1:6272-17203 GCA_009831015.1 Picea engelmannii
GACTGGGCTGGAGATTTGGATCGCAGAAGATCTACAAGTGGGTATGTGTTTAACCTATTTGGAGGAGCAATCAGTTGGATGAGCAAAAGACAGGCTGTAGTGGCACTCTCAACTACAAAAGTTGAATACATGGCAGCCACTCAAGCAAGCAAGGAAGCAGTATGGTTACAAAGATTGTGTTCAGGTATTGGGTTGAGGAAAAGAAGGTGTTGTTGGAAAAGGTTGACACTTTGAAGAATGTTGCAGATTCATTGACAAAGTCCGTGAGCACAGAAAAGTTCTCTTGGTGTAGAGTAACAATGGGCATTGCTGCCCTGGATTGTTGACTATATAATCCCCTGGACCCCTTGATGCAAACAAAACAACAAGTAGGAGAATGTTGGGTATGTGTTATATTCTTTGCACGTGTGTGTGTGTGTCAGATATGACAACTGCGTCTGACGATCCCTTCACCTAGAGCTTTGTCGTGTGCATCGGGCGCTTTCCTAGGGGGGTCCCAGGGGGGGACAGGTATGCCCCCCCTGGTTACACGCAGCGTTTGGGGTAGCGCTCCGAATTTTTTTTTTGGGTAGTTTTTGCTATTTTTAGCTGATTTGTAAATTAATCCCGGATTAAGGGATTAGGGTTTTGGTATCTACGAAATACCTAAAAACATTGTATATATTGTATGGCGAATGGTGAAATTCGATATAATGAAAATAAGAAAGGTTTTCCCGGTTGAGGGTTTCCGGTAAAAATCTTTGTGTACTCTGTGTATGAGACATTGATTAATTTCTGTATTGCTTAAGAATCTATATGCATTGCTTTACTTCGCAGGTTTAAAACTTACATTTAGGGGTGTGACACTTCCAAAACTCATTAACGTTGAATTGGCGAAGTGATGTGAGCCTTAGATCTAAGGACCTTTCAGGATCCTCCCTGACCGTCGGATATAGACTGTGGTCAGCTTGGCGCTGACCAACTTCGGGAGAAATGGAGAGTTTGCATAATGAAACTCCTGAATGTTGAACCTCCGAAGTAACGAGAGTCGTAGATAGAGGGGTCTACGTGGACATATCTTGACCGTGAGATTGGAGGAATGTTAGAAGTTGTAAGTTTTAAACCTGTGAAGTAAAGCAATGCATACAGATTCTTAAGAAAAATAGAAATTAATCAATGTCTCATACACATAGTACATAGATATTTATGCTGGAAACCCTTTACCGGGAGAAAACTAGCCTTCCCTGGTGTCGTACCTTTCAACTCTTCATTGTATTAATTTCACCATTCACCATACAATATTTTAGGTATTTAGTAGCTACCAAAACCCTAATCCCTTTATATGAGGGTGGTGGGGCATTGATAGAGAAAATATAGTATATACTTTCTCTATTAATGCCCCCCCCCACCCTCATATCCGATATTAATTTAGAAAACCGCCAAAAATATAAAAATTCGCAGACGTAGTTATAGAATCTGGCGTGCCCACACACACACGTTCAAAGAATATAACACATACCCAACATTCTCCCACTTGTTGTTTTATTTGCATACAGGGGTTCACGGGATTATATAGTCAAAAATCCAGGGAAATAATGCCCATTGTTCCTCTACACCAAGATAACTTCTCTGTGCTCACAGACTTTTTCATTGAATCTGCAACATTCTTCAAAGTGTCAACCTTTTCTAGCAACACCTTCTTTTCTTCAACCATGTCTCTCACAAAGTGATACTAAATATCAATATGCTTTGTCTTCGAATGATAAGAAAGGTTCTTTGCCAGGATGATTGCACTCCGACTGTCACAATATAATCTCATTGCTTGTTGTACCAACCCAATACCTGAACAAAATCTTTGTAATCATACTGCTTCCTTGCTTGAATGAGTGGTTTCCATGTATTCTTCTTCTGTAGTTGAGAGTGCCACTACAACCTGTCTTTTTCTCACCCAAATGATTGCTCCTCCAAATAGGTTAAACACATACCCACTTGTAAATCTTTTGCGATCCATATCTCCAGCCCAGTCTGCATCAACAAACCCATGTATGTCCAACACTCTGTCCAATCCAGGTCTTCCTTGGTAGCACAATCCATAATTGGTAGTGCCACACAAATACCTGAAGACCCTCTTTATTGTTGTCCAATGCTCCTTCCCTAGTTTTGACATATACCTAATCAAAACTCCCACTGCATGTGCAATGTACAGTCTAGTACATACCATTGCATACATCAAACTGCCAACTACATTGGCATACAGAACATGGAACATGTCCTCTTCTTCTTCATGTGTCTTGGGAAACTGATCTGCAGATAACTTTACACCTATACGAATAGGAACCTTGATCGGTTTACTTCCATGCATATTAAACCTTTGCAATATCGTCTCAACATATTTTCTCCGATTCAACCTGAGTTTCCTGTTTGCACGATCTCTTTTAATCTCCATCCAAGAATGAAGTTAGCAACACCAAGATACTTGATTTCAAAATTGGAGGATAGCTTTGATTTCACCTCCTTGATAACATCCATGTTATTTCCTACCAGCAACATGTCATCAACATACAACACTACATAAATGAAGTGATTACCAACCTTCTTGGAATATACACAATGATCATCCCTACTTCTCACAAATCCCAATCCAAGGATGTATGTGTCAAAATTTTGGTACCACATCCTAGGTGATTGCTTCAGACCATATAGTGACTTCTTTAGCTTACATACCAACTCTTTCTTTCCCATCACTACAAATCCTTCTGCCTGCTTCATGTAGATTTCTTCTTCTAGATCCCCATGTAGGAATGTTGTCTTCACATCCATCTGTTCCACTTCAAGATCAAAAGCAACAAAAATAGATAAAATAAATCTAATAGGAGTTAACTTGGAGACATGAGAAAAAATATCACCAAAGTCAATTCCCTCTACCTGGGAATAACCTTTTGCTACTAACCGAGCTTTGTATTTCTCCACTTGTCCTTCTGCATTAAACTTATTCTTAAACAACCATTTGCTACCAAAACAATTTCTTCCAACTGGAAACTCAACTAGATCCCATGCCTCATTCTTATCCAAGGCATCCATTTCTTCAACCATGGCCTTCTTCCAGAGTTTACTATCCTCTGAATTCACTACTTCCCTGACAGTTCTAGGATCATCATCAGTAATAGATAAAGCAAAATTAGAATGAAAATCAGGTGGACTATACCCCTCTAGTTTCCTTCTTTCCCTCATTGATCTCCTCAATACCGGGGTATGAGGTTCTTCTTCTTCTGCTTCATCTTCTTTAGTTGATTCAAATTTTGCATCATCCAACTCAAACTCTATTTTCTCAGGTTCTTCTTGCCTTGGTAGGAATTCCTATTTGGGAACATCTTTCACCTCTCTAAAAACAACATCTCGACTGTAAACAATCTTCTTAGTTTCTGGGTTCCAAAGCTTATAACCTTTCACACCATCTTTATAACCAATAAAGATACACTTTTCAGCTTTATTATCCAACTTACTCCTATTTTCCTTAGGAACATGTACATAAGCATCACAACCAAACACTTTGAGATGTTCAAGAGAGGGTTTCTTACCATTCCATACCTCATGTGGATTTTTATCATTCAGCGTTGATGAGGGTGATCGATTGATCAAGTAACATGTTGTACCCACTGCCTCTGCCCATAATTCTTGTCCTAACTTAGCACCACTAAGCATGCTCCTTGCTTTTTCCATTAGTTTCTTGTTCATCCTTTCTGCAAAACCATTCTGTTGAGGTGTGTATGGAGTAGTCGTATGCCTTGCTATACCACACTTCTTACAAAATTCTTTGAATTCATTTCCACAGAGTTCTCCACCATTATATGTCCTCAATACCTTTATTTTCTTCTCTGTCTAATTTTCTACCAGAGCCTTAAAATATTTAAATTTATCAAATACCTCATATTTCTTTCTAAGAAAATAACTCCATGTGTTCCTTGAGAATTCATCTATGAATGAAACATAATACACAGATTTACCTAGTGATGGAACAAGCACATGTCCAAACACATCATTGTGTATCAACTCTAAGATCCCCTTCGCTCTTGTAGCACCAGATGGGAATCTTACTTGATTTTGTTTACCATATATGCAATGTTCACAAATTTCAAAATCCAGAGTGTAATTAGACATACCTTCAACCATACCTTTATAGTGTAGTGTTCGAAGGCCCTTTTCTCCCATATGCCCTAGTCTTTGATGCCACAACATGGTATTCTTTCCAGGGACAATATTGGTCTTGTATTATTTATTTCTCTGCTCATGGAAAACATAATTGTTACACCCATTAGTATAAGTGCTTTTCAACAACTTATACAAAGTTCCACACCAAAATCCCCTCATCAACACCATTGCTCCTCGTACCGTCTTGCAAGTGCCCTTTCCCAATATAGTATCCACTTCTGCATCATCCAACTTGCTTATAGATATTAGGCTCCTGGCTAGTTTTGGAATGTGTAGAACCCCAAGGAGAGTTCTAATCCTTCCATTATTTAGCAACAACTTAACCCGTCCACGTCCCATGATTTTGGTTGTCGATTCATCTCCTAGGAATACATCACCACCATCGTATTTTTAATATTCACAAAACAAATACCGGTGAAAAGTCATATAATATGACGCACTTGTTTCGATCAACCATACACCACTGTCTGCATGTGTACCTATAGATGCTAGGTAAACATCACCTCCTTCTTCAGTGGAGGTTTTCGCCTCTGTGGAAGAGGTATTATCAGATCCCTATGGTTTATCAACCTTCTTAGACTTGCAATCTTTCTTATAATGCCATGTTTTACCACACTTCCAACATTTCCTCAAAGATTTTATGGAGACATAGATCTACTTGTAGATTTAGATCTCCCCCCGAATACTTACCAGGATTCCTATCTTGGGTACGACCTCTTACAAATAAAGCATATGTGCTATGACTATCCATGCTTTTCCACCTCATCTCTTTAGATAACAAGGATGAAATTACATCCTCATACTTCGATGTAGATTGAGTTGTACTACCAATTGCTACAACCAGATTATCCCAAGAGTCTGGAAAAGAACATAACAAAGTAATACACTTATCTTCTTCTGCAATCGTAATGTTAACAGAGATAAGTTGACTGGCCATAGTATTAAAGGCATTTAGATGTTCTGTCATAGAATCTCTATCTTCCATCCTAAAATGATACAACTTCTTTCGAAGAAACAACTTGTTTACCAGGGATTTTGATTGATACAAATTCCCTAACTTATCCCATAGTTCATTGGTTGTATATTCTCCCAAGACATTCAACAAAACTGAATCTTCCAGGTAGAGTTGAATAGTACTCATTGCTCTTCTATTCAACTTCTCCCAATCTTCCTTCGACATACTAGTAGTTTGTGTACTAGTATGTTGTGTACCAGTAGACTGTGTGCGAATAGATTGTGTACAAGTAGGTTGTGTACCAGGATCCACAAAAATCCATCGTTCTTTGTCTACAAGAAGGTCCTTCATCTTTAGCTTCCATAGCTAAAAGTTTTTATCATTGAACTTCTCTATCTCGATTCTAGAAGAGCTCTCCATTCCTTTTTATACACTCAAATCACCACTGCAAAAGATCCCACTGAACCCAGGTTTATCACATACCCAAGATAAACTTGATCTATCAAGTCCGATCCAAACCCTCAGCAAAAAAGGCGTCCCCCTGAAGCAAAAAACGAGCTCTGATACCATATGTAAGTTTTAAACCTGTGAAGTAAAGCAATGCATATAGATTCTTAAGAAAAACATAAATTAATCAATGGCTCATACACATAGTACACAAATATTTACATTGGAAAACCTTAACCGGGAGAAAACCAACCTTCCTTTGTGTCGCACCTTTCAACTCTTCATTGTATTAATTTCACCATTCACCATACAATATATACAATATTTTAGGTATTTCGTAGTTACCAAAACCTTAATCCCTTAATACGGGATCATCAAACATAGTTGTTGAATCTAACGCGCACACACACACACACACATGCAAAGAATATAACACATACCCAACAAAAGGTTGTGATAGGGGTCAATGTGCCTCACTGACGTTGCCTAGGGTGACGTGGACCCACGATTTAGGTGCCATGTGTCACTTGGATACAAATGTTTTGCAAATCCCTGGGCCCATTAGAACATGACACATGTCACCCCCTGATGAGGGCACATGTCACCCCTAGCCCTCATCGCGCGTTAGTCCCTAGTACATGTCTGCCTGGCCACATGAATGGTGAAGTACTGGGATTTCATAAGTCCAAGACTCCACAACTCCGGAGGATTTGGAATAGTGTGGTGCAGAAAAGACCGAAGGCCAGAGCCACATGGAAATCCCATGGGACTTCAGAAGAAAAGTACTCTAGAAGATTTGGGTCATTAAACTATGCGCACCCAAAAGCATCGAACGTCGAATTTTACCTTAGACATGGGCATTCCCAAGGATAAGGATCCAGCGTCGATTAATGGTGGATGGATCTCCGCCATAGACCTAGGAGTGCGGGGAGCTTTGAGATATCGAAGAATTCGGGGTGACATGAATGAGTCGGATCCACGTAAGTGCCACGTGGCCCATGACTATTAACCCTCGGAGAACTTTGGAAGAGCATAATTCGATGGAGATAGCGGGACTAAGAATTGAGATGGATAAGGAAAATGAAATCTTGATGCCCCATTCCTTAAAAATCCATTTAAGGGATTGGGTGTGTTACAAAGAGCCTTATAAGGATCATTAAAAAATTTCTCACAAAAAATAAAAGATCATGGGATTCAAAACTGAAATTTTCCTTTGGGTTGATCGAATCAGTACTAAGAAATCTATTAGAACTTTACCATTTCAAATGGTTTATGGAACAGAGGTTGTATTTCCAACTCAACTTGGTTTACTTGTTCTCAAATGTCTACAAGAAGAGTTAGAAGAGCCCAATGATATTCAAAGAAGAATTTTCCATATCATAGAAGTTCAACAGAATAGAGAAAGGTTGAATCAGGAAGTTGTCATTTATCAGAACAAGGTTAAGGCAACTTTTGATAAGAAGACTAAAAAGGATATTTTTCAAGAAGGAAATCTTGTGTTGAGGTGGGATGCTAGAAGAGATGACAAGTCTAAACATGGTAAGTTTGATAATTTATGGTATGGTCCTTTCAAAATATATAAGGTCATGAATAATAATAATTTCCTCTTTCACAATTTGGATGAAAGTTAAATCTTGGGAGGCCCAATGAATGGGTGATTTCTAAAACACTACTTATTTAAAACCAGCTAGGGGTTTTCAGTTTGTACAGTATGATTTGGTTTTGTTTTGGTGTGCTTAGTTGATTGATTCAAATAAGACTCCATAATCCCAATGGAAACACTACTATGTAGTTTTGTGGTTTTTATTTTCTTTGGATTACAAAATAAATGGATGACAGAGCAGGGAAATAAATTACAGTGAAAGTTTTATGATGATCAGGGACATAAAGGCATTGGTCAGCAGGTTCTTAAAGTTTCACCATGAAACATTATCCCCATAAGGAGCCAATGCTAGTCCTTAATTTTTTTAATGATTGTTGAACTACTATTTTCCCTGCCCTACCCTTTCCTAGCATCATTTTACACTTTGATTTATTCTTCTATATTCTTTAAGTGTGCTTTCATTATCCTTTTTTAACATTTTATGACATGCATTAGTATGATAAAAGTTAGAATAAGACATTAGAATATTTTCCATCAAGATACAAGTCTTATTTCTCATTTTAAATTTGAAAATATGAAAATGGAAAAAGGCGCTACAAGAATACCTATATTCTTGTAGCGCTAGAAGTAATCATTGATTCAAATGTGCCAACTCCCAAAGATTGTGTCAGCAGTTTCCCGAGATCATTTCCTAAAAGCCAATATCATTTATGATTATGATCAAGTCGGGTTTTCAGTTTTGATAGTCATTCAAAGGAATTGGGTGTGTACTCAATAAGCTCATATCAAATCATAGGATTTCTCGATATGATTTCTAACATATGACATATGAGTCATTCAGTGTATCTGTGTATTAGATTATACATGTCTTCCAGGTAACGATTTTCCCACAACATTTTTATTTCCAGAAGTCTTGAAATTAAGATTGATCGGAACCCTAACACTCTCAGATCTACAGGGATTAAAATCAATATCATGGCTCCTAAGAAAAGTGGACAAATCGCTCATTTAGAACCAGAAGGTGTAGAATTTCTTGAGGCTTATCCTCAAATCTTGTAGAAGTTTAGAGATGCAGGGTGGTTTAATTTATGTTCTACTTTCCAAGGTTATCATGAACAAATCTCCATGATGTTTGCACAAACTTTTGATGGATTCGAGACAGTGGTGGGAAAATTTATGATACATGTGACACAGCATTCGATTGGGACCACATGCAGGTTATTAGTATATGGAGAGAAATGGTGGAAGAAGGAGATGTTTCTTGTTGAAATCGTGAATTAATTCTTACTTCCAGAACATTAAAGCCCTAACTAGAATTAGGGTAAGGTCAGAGACGTTTCATCATAGGAAATAGAATAGAAGGGATTTCACTCTTTTGGATCACTCTTTCACTCTCTATCCTCAATGTTACTTTGGCAATTGTAGCTATGAAATCTTTAATTATCTCCTTGTCCTGGTGGACAATACCTCTGGACCTTTCAATTCACCTCAATTTGACCATGCAGGAATTATTTGGTAAAATGGTAGAGTTGTGTTGTGTCATGCCTTCACAGGATTGGTTGAAGAAAGAATGGTAGACTGCTCTGATGATTATTCACAGGTACATTACATGTGAAGGGTGGTTTTCCCTTGTTCACCTTTATCATATTAGGTTGTCGATGCATTTGAATGGTGATAGTCCTCTGTGTTTACCCTTCTTTCTATTAAAAAGATTTTCAAATATGTCTAAAAGGATACAAACCCATCCTACAATCGCTAGTAAAAGTCTATTTCACCAAAGACTTATCAAACCATGTTTACATATGCGTTAGGAGAAGTCCAACATTATTGGGACTGGTTAATTGAATCACTCAATCTTTAAGAATAAGAATCCAAGCATAAAACCACTCTAGAACATAAATCCAAAAACGTAAAGAGGGTTCCTATAACTTCTATTACAGCAAAATAAAGTTCCTCTGTATCTAGAATAACCAGATCCTGCAAAAGGAAGTTGCAGTCATAGCAGGAGACTGAAGATTTACAAAAATATTCCCCTGTAGCCAGGATGACTAGAACATAGGAGAAGAAGTTAAAAATGGAATCAGAAATGGAAATTCAAATGCAGATTAAATATCTTGTTACAAAAGACAAACCTAAAGATTGCAAAGGAGTTCATTTTAGAGGATACACTAAGCAAAAGATTGAACAATCCATACAAAAAACAAGATGAACCTGTAGCATAAGTTAAAGGTAAGAAATTGAGCAAGAAAGTAAAGAGTAAACCAGTAGTGAATTATCCTAGTAGATCTAAAACCAGGGAAACTAATAACCTAAGGTTAAATTCAAAGGCCTTATTTCATCCTGCTATTAAGAAATAAAATTTAATTATCATTGATGATGATATAGTGGAAAGTACAGAGGAGGAAAAGGTACAGTCACCAGTAACTTCTTCATACAAGTTGAAAAAAGTTAAATTGGAGCTTGAAGAAGAACACTATAATGAACATGTGGAGAAAAAGAGAAAGAATGAGAAGGGTAACAAAATTGTAGAACACCCAATGAGGCATGTAACAATGGTAAAAAAAAAAGCTAATTCTAAACTCCAGAGCTTTACCCAAAGTCCTCTTTGAAACGAGGTCATTTGACTGTTCTTGAAGACAATCTAGAGAAAGTTGAGATCAAGCAAGAATTTGATGATATTCTAGAGACAAAAGAGCTACATGATGTTCAGGAGATGAAAATATCAAAAAGTGCTAAAGCATAAAAGATTGCAAGAGGATCATCTTCAAAGGGTCATAAGTATGAATTTAGAGTAAAATCCCAAATTTTCCATTGATCTAAATTGACCTGCTCCAGATAAAGATTATACAGAATCCAAAATCAAAAAAATGGATTAAAAATACAAGGTTAAAGAGTTGCAAACCATGATTATGAAGCTGAAGTAGGAAAAGTGGATGACAGAACAGTGGAATGCCAATTAGCAAGAAAAGTTACAGAAACTTAAGAAGAAGAAGAAGGATCAACAAATATTGCTCAAAGAGGTAAGAGAGACAAACATCAAAATTTATTGGCATAATGTGGTTTTGAAAACCAAGCTGAAACAAAGACAGACCAAAGGTTCTGCTTCGATCATATAGTGAAGATTTCAAAATTTGAGGCATCATAATGTTTTGACTTATTGTTGAATACAAGGAATACCTATGCTAAAGGGTTTGAAAAATGTTATCCAAAGCTACACAGAGGCATAATATTTTTGAATGTGTAAGGTAATACAGGAGCAACCTTTGCAATTGAGGAAGACCTTGTCAATAGGCTTGTTATATATCTATCTTCATTAGTTGTTGAAGTAATTTGAGTCTATACATGATTTTCTCATCACAACAGGGGTGTCTATTATTTAGGCCAATCTTGAAGGACCAACTCAGCATCATATTCACCCCTTATTTTGTGAGATCTGAATGTCTCATCAGATCAGAACTAGTCAAAAATCAATTTATTATCTAAAGACTAGGTTGAAGAAATCTAAATTATATGTATGAGAGGATATGTCTCCTAAGTTATAGCTAGAAAATAGGATCTTATCCAAACTGTATCTAGAAATTAGGATGTTGAGTTGAGGATGGACCACGATGGTTTGAAATATTTGTTCGAACAACAAACTTTAAATGTTAGGGTAACAAGATGGTTGGAATTTATGAGTGAGTATGACTTTGGTATTAAACATATCAAAAGAAAAGAGAACAAGGTTGTTGATGCACT
>ML878741.1:17303-32916 GCA_009831015.1 Picea engelmannii
CACCCACACACACACACATGCAAAGAATATAACACATACCCAACATTAGCATGTGTCAATAGGATTTAAATAATATAATTTTATAAGTTGTACAACATAAATGCTATATTGTACAATATAAATGCCATATTACCTACAAGTAAAAGAATAATTACAAGGAAATATACAACATAAATATAAAGAGTATAACCTTAGAAAGATGGGATACATAAGCATAAAAATAGAGTGTATAATCCTGATTCTCGGGAATTAAGGAACATGATATTAAAATAAATGCATAATGTTCTATATGTTGGACGTTCTAGTTACTAGAAAACAATTGCAACAGAAAGAAGCCAATACTTTTGGCCATGAATGAAAATGATCTGGATGATTACATAGGTAGGTGTATGGAATACCAAACAGTAAAGCCTAAGAGTTGACATCCAATAGGTTTGATACAACCATTGCCAATTCCATAGTGGAAATGGGAAGTGGAAACTACAGATTTTATCACTAAGTTTCCCAAGACAACAAGACAATATGATTCAATAATGGTAATGATGGATAAATTGACAAAAGATGCTCACTTTATTCCAGTTAAATTGACTCATAAGGCAACTAATATTGCACAAATTTATATGAAAGAGATTGTCGGGTTACATGGAGTACCTAAGGAAATTGTTTTAGATAGAGATCCAAAGTTTAATTCGAACTTTTGGAAGGGATTATTCAAAGGATTTGGCACAAATCTGAATTTTAGTACAACCTATCACCCATAAATAGATGGGTAGACAGAAAGAGTCAATCAAGTGATTGAAGGCATGTTGAGAATGTATGTGATGGATAAGCCATCCAAGTGGGAATATTACTTGCATTTGGTTGAATTATCCTACAACAATGGGTATCAAGATTCATTGAAAATGAGTCCATTTGAAGCTTTATACGATAGAAAATGAAATGCTCTAGTGAGTTGGGACAATCTAGTAGATAGAGTAATACTTGGGTCACAACTAGAGTTGTTCAAGGAAATTGAAGATAAAATGATCAATATTAAACATAATGTAAAGGCAACAAAAGAAAAGTAAAATAGTTATGCAAACAAAGGCAAGACAACCAAAGAATTTAAAATTGGGGAGCATGTATTCTTGAAAGTGAAACTAAAGAAGAGTTCTTTGAAATTGTGAAGTTGCACCAAGCTAGTAGCCAGATTTTCTGGTCCATTTGATATATTGGATAGAATAGGACTAATTGCAAACATGCTTACAATGTTTGCTTCCATGAAAGTGCATAATGTATTTCATATGTCATTATTGAAAAGGTTTGTGCATGATTATAACCATGTCATTGTCTGGACTTTGATTCAAGTGGAGCCTGAAGAAGACTTACAGGTACAACCAATGTGTATACTAGACATGAAGATCATGGTGCTTAGGAATAAATCCACATGGCAGGTAAAGATCCAATGGACCTTAGTACATTCCCAAAGAAGTGACATGGTAGATGGAAGATGCGACGTAGGAGGAATACCCACACTTTGTTTTAAAATTTTGGATGTAAACATAAAATTTTGATGTAACAAGTTATTGTGTATATATATGCATGGTGATGTGCACTGAGGATGGTACAAAATTTAGGGGGAGGGGAATGTAACACCCCAATTTTGATCCATATATTTGCAATGTATATTTGTGTATATGATGGATGGTCGAGATCCAAACGATCCAAACATGTAAATATTGTACATTAATAATAAAACCACATCATTGGCTACAGATAGAGAAGGACAAGAACATGGGGGGCTATGATGCCATGAGAGAGGAATGAAAGAGGGCTTAGGGCTCAAGGGGGGATATGATGCCATGAGAGAGGGATGAAAGGGGGATTAGGGGCTCAAGGGGGGCTAAAGTAAATAATAATATTTTATCATTTATCCCAAAGACTTTATTTCATTTTATCCTAAGTCCTTTATATTATATTTTATCATTTATGACCTTGGGATTAATTGTCAACTGACAAGTTGTAAACATGCAAATATAATATTTTCCTTTTGGTTATTGGGGGATATTTTTCCATTCATTCTTTCCCGAGGTTGCTTGAGAGTCTAGGTTGCAGAAATATTACCTGTAATATAATGAGTATGGATGTTATGAATTCCATGCGGGAATTATGGCCATGTGCATAAGGAATTATTGCCATTAAGAAAATTCCATCACAATTGAGAATTATTAGAGTCCCTAACAAAGATATTTCCTGGACGATCTGTGTTGGAGCCTTGGAGGGAAGTGGCATAGCCTGAGGGACCACATGGAAAAGAAGGGGATGTCATTCCTTGGGTTGTGCACGTTAAGGGGAAAGAGATCCGGTGGATTGGAATTCTTGTAGGAGTTATCATTTTTTTAAGGAAACCGGGAAAATATTTGTTCAAAAATTCTGTAATAAATATCACAGAGAAGGAGTTTGCAATGGCAAAAACCAACTTGGACTAGAGTATCAAAAACAAGCTGCAAATTCTCTAAACTAGCTTGCAATCCATTCATTTTCTTTACATTGACATGATGTTCATAAAATATGCAACTATACAGCCGGTAAAACACTCCTAAGATCAAAACAAAAAATAATAACACAAGTAAATTACATATTGGGAGAGTTGGTCTTCTGAGATTCTGCTTCTGCTGACCCTGGATGGGAGTTCAAATTAGACACCCTTTTCTGAGGACTAGGAGAGGAAGTTGTGTTCGATATGATTGAAGTGGTGCTAGATTAGATGGAGATGTTGGGTGACTACGTAATCCTTCAACCTCTTATATGATTGTTGTAGCCTCATCCTGGAGTTGATGTTGCCCTTGTCGTTGTTCCATGAGAAGTTCCATGGTAGTGAGCATATGAATTGAGAGATTGTTCAACATGATATGGAGAGCCTGGACTGAATTGATCAACTCAGACTTCTCTTCCTCCTGCAATTCACGACACTGATGAGATATATCGGTTCTTCGATTATCCATGCCCTGAGCACCCTTTCTTTCAACTGCACATAAAACCACAAGCTCAAGTCAGGGCCGCTCAAGGAGACCTTCAATTCCCAATTTTCCCTTGGAAGATACTACTGCTAGAAGAATGTGAACCATATTGAGTAGTTCCAACCGCTTCTAAGTGCCCTTTAACTTATGTTTCCTACGTGCAGATGATCTCCACCACAAGAACTATATCAATGAAACCTTCAAATCAATTAATAAACTATCTTCCCACACAAAATAAGCCTCCATCTCTAGACAGAAGGACCATCATGACGACTAATGGGTGATGAACCGAGGAGGAAGAATGACGCACTGAAGGCAATGAGAAGTACAAGAGCCATATGAGTGAGGGCAAGCCAGACCAATATTAAGTGAAAAGGTGGAAAGGATGATAAATAACACATGCAGGATAGGTAAGGGCTGGAAAAAAAAAGGACAAGGGAGGAAGAATCTGGAAAGATGGCTATGTGTGAGGCACCAAAAGAACAACGTGCTTAAACAAAGGGAGGTCCCATGCATCAAATGAAGGTGCCCTGTTGACATGGAGATGGTTAGGACTATTTATGTGGCCAACTAATAACAAGGCGAGAAGAAAAGGGTTCCAAACGGACCCCCCAAACTTAGCTATGAAGAGAAACATACAAAAACTCATGGGATAGGTTGGATATAAGCCACATCATTCACTCTAAGAGTGCCCATTAGATCATGGGTATCCCAATTAGTCTGGAAGTCTTCTTTGGAATTGTTATCTCCATTTTGTGGATAACTAAGGAGATGATGTCTCGAGGCTCTCAGGTTGCATATATGGAGTGTCAAGAGACTACATGACAAGCAATACCCTTTTGCATAGATGGAAAACTCACTCACCACCATAGATCGTCAGAGGTTTACAGATGGCATCCACCACACCGGATGGGTTCCGGAAGGTAGTGGGCCTTGCTCCATGAGGTACAAGTTAGTATTATGGTGAGAATAATTTTAATATTTAAGACATTTGATTATGTTGTATCTTATATTTCTCTATATTCCATGATATGTGCTTCGACATTATACCTTTTTCCCTACTTCACCTTGGTGTTGACATTGTGCCCTAATAAGTGGTTTTCCCTGGGGATGGGTTTGCTACTGGGAAATCCCTTAATGAGTCATCGTACTGTTCTCAACCATACTTACCACTTTTCATCATTATTCTCCTCCATTTATTTTTATCTTGGGATTTTAGGGTATATTGACCCAAGAAGGGGTTGTCCCTCATTCTATGGGAATAAGGGGCTAAAATACCCCTGTTTCCCCCAACTTGTAATTAATCATTAATCATGATCACCATGCTATGGCATGGGAACAATGTAAATGTATTGTTTAGATTGTGAATGACTGACTATGGGGGTAAATCCTTGAAGTATTGGTCATGATGTCACTAGAGGAAATAATGAGGAAACTGTGGAGAGGGTTCATTAGTTCAAATGACCCAAATTCCCTTTGTTGAGATAATAACCCTCATCTGGATCCTAAGGAGAGGAATCAGTTAATGAAGGAAGGACTGGTGGTTGGATAATCAACCACCCCCATGACTGGAAGCATGGTCTAACTGAAGAATGTCAACCCGAAGTACCACAGGGTTTGGCAGACCAGGCTGACCCGAGTTTCCTTCTAACATAAGGAAATAGGATAGGTCGAGAACCATCATTGGGAAAAGATATACAAAAGATAGAAAAAGGAGAAGACGCGGAAAAGGAGGAGGAGGCACACATGTGCGGCTCTGTAGAGAGCAGGAGAGACACAAGACAAGAACACATGCACAGAGAGTAACGCGCTACCCGGACATGTAGAAGAAAAGAGGAAGGTTATGAGCTTGATGTTGGGGAAGCATCTGATAAACCTCGCAGGGATGTTGTGACAGAGAGAAGGTCTTTGATAAATGGCATAGTTTCTTAGTGATATCATGGCTCGACATGGGGGTGGCCAGAGTGCTAAGAATGAATGCCTCTGAGCCTATGGTTGGGTGGAAAGGAGAACACCCACATTTAGTTAGTTGGCTACAATCAGAAATAGATAAGTGTTCTCATACCTTGTATATTTGAGTTGTAATTGTAAAATAAAGTAGGATATTTTGTGAATGTTTCAGGGATGTGCATGTTTCTTGATGGTTAGACTATGTTTCCTTATGCCTGAGTGCATGGATTTTATGCATTGTGAGGCTTCTTGATATGAAGCCTGATATTAATACCAACTAGGTATGAATGATATTAAATGTGCAAGTGATGCATATGTATGATGTAAGAATATATGTATACTAAAGGCACAATATGTCTTCCTTGATGAATGATATGTAAGGCAACAACTACACCTTCCAAGATTGAATGAATACCATGGATGCATGGCCGACTCTATTTTGAGTCATGAAATATTGGATTTGAATGATAGCTTGAGGGGATGTGTTCCATTCCCTCAGGAAAGGCTAGTATAAATAGATGAAAGAGTAAATGGGCAAGGATTCTATGTTTTCATGAAAAAAGGCAACATGATTAAGCCTTTGAGGACTACATGAGAACAATTGTGAACAATCATAAGTTAAATGATTTATGATTATGCATATGGTTAAGTGCACCATGGATGTAAGTTAGAAAAACAAGGAATATGTGTGGACAAATAATCTGGATGCATAAAAAAGATGCATGTTTATATTCCTTATGGAATATTTGGTAAACAACTGAAGCTAACTCAAGGTTGAGGCCATCATAGATAGAGAAGGATATGGAATAAGGAAGTTGCATGCTGAAGGAGTTCCCCGTGTAAAAATTGTGTGAATAATCTGTTAGGAGAATGGAGTCACCACCTTAATGACTGCTGAGAATTGAGCAGTGGGATACAAGCCTATTTATATAATAAATCATGGATTACATTCTAAAACAAAATATATGAGTGGAAAACTAACCAACGAATGTAGACCATCCTGATAACTGAATGGTAAGGTGCATCATGCACAGGGTCACGACTTATTATGAACAAAAGGTTTGCTATTAAAGCATGTTGATGTATCCTAAGAGTTAGGGTGAGCCTAACCAAGGCTTCTCAAGGAAAAGGGCAGGAAGATCCCAACATGGAGTAATTGCAAAAGCAAAGAAAAGGAAAAAGGAGGAACACTTTTTCCACCCTAAGAACTCTAAATTTCTTACAAAGTTGTAGGTCTTAGATGAGAAGCTATGTAGAACAAGTATAGTTGGATAAAGTAAGTTTGAATGAATAGGCTTGGTTGAAGCCATATTAAACAAAGGCAGTTGGACCATGGAAAATAACCCAATTGGACTGAAGGTCCCAGGATGTGTAGATGGAGTGGGAAAAAGGTAAGAGCCTTAACTCATTTCTTACCGTATATTATGTTTTTCTCTGGGGCGAGAAAGCTAGTATGTTTATGAAAGTAAATGTTTTGACACCATAATGATGAAGGTTGTATGACTGAGGAAACAATTGAGAATTGCTTGTGTTACACTCATGGAAGCCTTAAGGATAATGTGATGAGGTGCATAGAGATATTCCAATACATATCTGAAAACTGTTTTACTGATTTAAAAGCTATGATACTTGCATTTTTATTTTACATAACAACTAACATATTTATGATGTATGTCATGTGTAGAAAGAAATTGGAATTGTTGAGAAAGACAGTTGCCAATGATGGACAACCTCAAGCAAAGGATGACTATGATAAGGTGGTTGTCAAAAGATTGTTGAAGGGGCTTTAAAAGTCTCCATAAAGCACCATTAATGAGGTAATATCAAAAATAGTGCTAGCATCCATAACGTGTATAAAAATGTCCATACCTATGTGGCGTAAGGTACGAAGGAATTTGGTAAGAATCCATTCTGAAATGATTCCATTATCCTAAAGATGTGCAAATAATTGTGAGTGGTTGTTATATGTTATTACTACCCAAGCGGGGTAAGATTCGGGGAAAAAGAATCTGAACAATAGAGAGAGGAAGTCTATGCCAGTAGAGGATGAGTTACAATCCTTGCAAGAAAATACATGAGTAAAGAGTACCATGGGTACAATGACCAATCGAGGGAGATTGGGGAATAAATGTGCTCATAGTTATCACATTGCATGGAATTTCTTCGAGGAAATGAAGGTTTGCATAAAGGGTAGATAAGGGATTATCCATTGAGGAAGGAGGGCCTTCCAATATTTTACTTATAGTGTATAGGTGTTAAAGAAAAGAGAAAATTGGGTGGCCATTAGTGTTGGCACCCTAGTTACTAATGAAGGAAGAATGCTTGGGTGCATTCAAGAGAAACATTTAGTTTCATGTGCGTTGATTTGGGATCGTGATCATCCTATAACAGGAAGCATAGTCCTGTTGTAAGAGTGAACAAGAAGGAATAATCCATATGGTGAAGAGGTTGGTTAAACTCCAACATACCATAGCATAGTGCTTGTCACCAAGTGTGGCAGCTTGAAAATCAATGCAAGGGTGAATTGGGTACGAACGTGGCCATGGATATCGACACATTGATTAAAGTCATTTAATATTGGAATTGCATTTGGAAAATCTAGTATGTTGAAAGGATGCTTACATAAATAATAATACTTCCCTTTTTCCTTGTACCCTTGAATAGATGAAAATGACTTGGATTGTTAGTATGCATTGTTTGAAAATGTGCATGAAAACTAACAATTTGTTTAGCTGAGGAATGTTGAAGTTGCAGGAGGAAAAAGGGGTCTTGGATATGGCAGTGTTAAGCCCATAAGGAAGACCAATTGCCTGTTGAGATAAATTGTTATGGGAAGGAAAGTCCCATACTTGTGAATCTGGTTCCTGTGCGGAACATATCTGAAAATAAATGGGGAATGTGGAAATATGTGGGTAACATATTTGCAAGAAAATTCAGAACTGAAATTGAGGACAATTTCTCATAATTTTGTATCCTTGTGATAAAGGTGAGATGAAAAATATTTATCTAGGGAGGACAGATGAAGGATTTCAAGCCAAAAAGCGTGAAATATGCTACTGTTGAGACATGAGAACCCCGTGGTAACCCATGATCACCTAGAATAGGTTGTGTTGTGGCAACACAAACCGGAGGGACGCCTCGGCAGATCAAGTCTGAGGGACGCCTCGATTGTAAGGCTCAATGAAGTCTATGAAATTATTCTTGTGTGATAAATCCTTGGCAAGGCAAGATGGATCACCCGAGGAACTGTATAGCAGAGAAGGGGATGCCTGAGTCTGGGCTTGGAAGGTGAGTGACCGCAAGGAAGAGGAGACTTTGATAATTCTTATAAACTATTGATTGGAATCATGAACACAATGTGTATGTCCAGGAAAAATAATGAGCCAAGAAAAAAAAACACAGCTATGCGGATACGAATCCATGAACTGTACAGATGCGTATTGTGCTAAGTTATGAATTTGTTTTGAATCTTATGCAACAGTAAAATGTTTACGCATGAATGTTGTGATTAATATACTTGTTGTCCAAGATTATTGAAGACAGGTGACGAAGGCCATGAGTCTGAAAAGGACCTGACCAAGAAAGAGGTCAAGACTTCTGAAGCAACTAAATGAGAAAGGAATGACAAGTGTTACTGAGAAAGAACACCGAGGACGATGTTCCCTTTTAAGGGGGAGGGGATTGTAATACCCCTGTTTCCCCCAACTTGTAATTAATCGTTAATCATGATCACCATGCTATGATATGGGAACAATGTAAATGTATTATTTAGATTGCCAATCACTGACTGTGGGGATAAAGTCTTGAAGTACTAGCCATGACGTCACTAGAGGAAAGAATGAGGAAACCGTGGAGATGGTTCGTTAGTTCAAATGACCCAAATTCCCTTTGCTGAGATAATAAGCCTCATTCGAATTCCAATGAGAGGAATCAGTTAATGAAGGAAGGATTGGTGGTTTGATAATCAACCACCCCCATGAATGGAAGCTTGGTCTGACTAAAGAATGTCATCCCAAAGTACCACAGGGTCTAGAAGACCAGGCTGACCCAAGTTTCCTTCTGATAGAAGGAAGAATGATAGGTTGAGAACCATCCTGGGAAAAAGATATGCAGAAAATAGAGACAAGGAGAAGACACGTAAGATGAGAAGGAGGCACGTGCATGAGGCTCTGTAGAGAGCAAAAGAGACACCAAAAAATAACACATGCACATAGGGTAACACGCGACCCGAACATGCAGAAGAAAAGAGGAAGGATGCGAGCTTGATGTTGGGGAAGCATCTGATAAACCTCGCAGGGATGTTGTGAAAGAGAGAAGGTCTCTGAGAAATGGCATAGTTCCCTAGTGATATCATGGCTGGGCACGGGGGTGGCTAGAGTGCTAAGAATGAATGCCTCTAAGCCTATGATTGGGTGGAAAGGCGAACAACCACAGTTAGTTAATTGGCTATAATCATAAATAGATAAGTATTCTCATACCCTGTATATTTGAGTTGTAACTGTAAAATAAAGTTGGATATCCTGTGAATGTTTCAGGGATGTGCATGTTGCTTGATGGTTAGACTGTGTTTCCTTATCTTTTGCTTGATTGTGTATTTAAGCAAGTAAGGAACTATATGGTTTGTATGCGTAAATGCACGATCCCTATAGTGTCTCAAATTTAAGCAAACAAACTATGAGTTCGTCGACCTTGGGCTTAGTTTCCCATATGTATGTCAACATTCCCAGTTGTTTTGAGTCTCCTAGGAGAAGGAGTCTGTTAAGCTCGGGAGAAAGAGCGCAAAGCACGCGCCAACGCCTAAGTATTTTAGAATTGACGAAGCTTAGGAAGGATAGTGAGTTTTATGTCTCAAAACGAAAGATCCTTTTGTTTGGAAGACAATCAAACAAGATCCGTTCGGGAGGATCCAAGGTCTGTCACGACCGTTGGATTTGGAGAACAAGCACAGGTGTTAACCCCTTGACTCCTTCAGTCTTCACGATTTCGACGAATTTTGGTATTCGCCGTAAGGGAGACGGATCCCCCGAAGTCCCGGAGCCCAAAGTTAATTTGGGTCGTAGATCTAAGGATGCCCAGGAACTATTCCAACTGTCAGATCTATGATATAGTTAGTTTGGAATTGACCATTTCAGGAGTTCAAAGGATTTGGGGTGTAGTATTGTAGAGGGACGTTCAACGTGGATAGATCTTGATCATGAGATCAGAGGAACAATAGAAAGTTGTATTAGGGGTCGACGTGGCTCGCTGACGTCACCTAGGGTGACGTGGACCCACAATTGAGGTGCCACAAGTCACTTGGATACAAACATTTTTGCAGACCCCTGGGCCCTTAAAAACGTGACACGTGTCACCCCCTGACGAGGGCATGTTTCACCCCTGGCTCTCACCGCGTGTCAGTCCTTGGTACGTGTTCGCCTGGCCACGTGAATGGTGAAGTACCAGGACTTCGAAAGTCCGGGACTCTGCGACTTCGGAGGATTTGGAATAGTGTGGTGCAGAAAGGCCCAAAGGTCTGATCCATGTGGCAAGCCCACGGGACTTCGGAAGAAAAGTAGTCCGGGATATTTGGGTCGTTAAACTATGCACACCCAAAAGCACAGAATGCTGAATTTTACCTTAGACATGTGTGATCCCAAGGATAAGGATCCACCATCAATTAATGATGGATTGATCTTCGCCATAGATCTAGGAACATGGGGAGATTCGAGATATTGAAGAATTTAGAGTGATATGAATGAGTCGGATCCACATAGGTGCCACATGGCCCGTGACTATTAACCCCCGGAGAACTTTGGAAGGGCAGGTCTCCCAATCCTGAGCTCAGATTCGAGCATGGCGACAGCCGTTAGAAAGCTCGTGGCGAGCAAAATTTGATGGAGATAACGGAACTAAGATTTGAGATGTATCATGAAAACGAAATTATGGTGCCCCATCCCTAGAAAGGGTACTTAGGGGTCGGGTGTGTTACATGGGATAAAGGCCCAAAGGGGTTGGTGTTGGTTAAAAGACAAAATCCTCATATAAACCTTCCAGATGCTTTGCCCATAGATCACCCAAGAAAGCAATAAAACGCTTATCTTTGAATAAAGGGGACCCACAATATAATAAATAAATGCTTAAAAGGTTAGTTGAAGGATAGGAGGTATCATCATGAGTTGACCTATCACGTCCATGGATATCTAGTGGTATGACATTGTCATCATCTGGTCACCAAACCAGGGCAATGGCTCTCAATTGCATGGATGAGAGAACGGGGGTCTCATCACGAGTCGACCTTCTCATTTTCATTTGGTGTTTGTGGGTGACATTGCCATCACCTGGCCACCACGCCAGGGCAATGACCTTCAATCTCTCCTTATTCTATAAAGAAAGAAAGTTAAAAGGCAATTTATGGGCTTGGAAAAAGTACATTGTGGACGAAGGTACCACACACCCTCTACAAAAGGACCCATGAATGAGACACTACGACCCCTTGTATGTCATGAGCCCTATGCCCATTGAGTCTTGACCCCATCCACCTCATACACTTTACATGGATTAGAGAGGGACCTCTTGGAAGCTCTCGTTGACCAAGGGCAAGACCTACCCAATATGACACCTCGTCAACCCTCCCATATTTAAGCTTGACAAGTTGCATAGTGTCTTTGAGTTATTAATTGTTTGATATGGTGATCTTTGATGCACATGCTTGGATGGCTTATTTATTGATTGAATTAAATTATCATGATGTTATGACTTGAGATCCTTGGAGGGAGTGTTCATTTGTCTTTGCAGGACCTAGTTGGTGGAGAATTTTGGGAGAACAAGCCTAGCTTGCACTTCCATGGGGCTACAAGCCCACGGGTTGGATTCCAAGGGCCCGCATGGAAGACGAGAGAGATCAAACTTGTATGGCCTTGATGATTACTTGGACAACCTAACCCACCCCTTGCTTGCCAAACGATTTTCCTAGGAGGGGAAAAACGTCCCACTTTTGAGCTTGACATCATGATATTGGGGGCTAGAGCATGGTGGTGAGGTGCCACTCTTTGACACATGGTGTAGTGTCCCCAAGGCCGAGCCCTGTTACAGATCATGTTTTATGCAAAGAATTGTAAATGTGTTTTATAGGCTGGTGAGCCAAGTGTTGTATAAGCTGTAGGCTTATGTGTTTTGTTAGGCCAGGGAGCCTAAGTGTTGAAGGCCAGGAGCCTGCTGATGTACCTATATGTATGCAGATCAATTAATAAAATATAAACACCGCCAGTGCAGACCTACCACGATGAATGAGTGATGGGGGACTGAGCGTCCACAGAGTGGGCAAGGAATTAGGGGCTGGAAGGTGGGAAAGGGGCTGAGTGTTGAGCCTAGAGGCTAAGTCTAGGGGGCTTAGGCCTGGAATAATATTTTAATATTATTTCCAAAAAGAGCCATGTGCATATTATTTTATCCTAAGTCATTTTGGAAGGACACGTGATTTCCCAAGTGGTGGAAGGAAGGCGTACGGATGGAACACATGCAGTTCCCAGGGTGACAAGTGTCAACCCTGGTGCATGCAAATAAAACAGACGAAGTAAGCCGTGAGGGGGGGTTCTCGTCCATTCGATCCGACTGCCTTGGGAAAGCGCTGTGGAAACCAGTCTGCAAGAGACCTGCGTGTAATCCTGAGACATAAATGAAAGCTTGCGTTTGCCTTGAGGAATGCGTGTACATCCCTGTCCAGTGAGCGTGGAATCTGTGTCTATCTCTGAGAGATTCTATGTGTTCATTCCCTAAACGAAGCCTGTGCGTGGAGCCCTGTTCCAAAAACATCACCGTGAGATCATTCTGGGATTGCTGAACCGGTTTGGGGAAGCCTTTGTCTGTGTTCCCCGTGGGTTGTTGTGACCACGCAGTGCTAGACTGCGTGAGGCTTGTTGGCCTGTGAGCGACTCCTCCAGGTGAGAGAGTGCGCAGAGGGAGAAGAGAACTCCTGGAAGGAACCCTGTAGCTGCCATAGAGCCCGGAGACTTTCGGTCCGGTCTGTTCCTGTAACCCAAGGTAAGGGAGACTAGTAGCCGAAGGACTGTCTAGGTGACAGAGAAGGTGCACTCTCCTGGGGTGGAACAGGCATGTGGGGAATGAGGGTCTGTGGGCAGTGAGCGTGGGAGATTCCTGGGAGAACTTTCTTCCCGGTGGTTCTGTATGTGCTATCTTCCCTGTAACCTCAACCTAGCCTAGCATTCCTTGCCTTGGGGGTGGAGCTTGGTCCCAGCTCGGGGGTGACCTACTGTTGAGCTGATGAACAGTGTGGTCTAAGGCTGGGAGGTTCGTGGAAGGCCTACACTTGGTTGGTGAATTCTATAGCTGTTCAAAGATAAGTATCTGAATTATGTTTTTATCACATTTGGCATGACTGTGCTGTTTATGTATCATGTTTTCCGCTGTGTAAATGAGTTACTGTTGAATGATATGGCTTGTTTAATTGTAGCAGTAACTTATATATTTTACTCTGAGAATTAAGTGTGTTTAATTGTGTTAAATGCATGTGGTTATAATTCCTGTATGAATTATGTAAACATTCATGTATAGAATGGTAACTGAGAGGTTTGGAAACCTCGGTAGTGAAAAGGGTACGCTACAAATTGGTATCAGAGCTAAGGTTTCGACACTGAGCCTAGATGGGCCAGTTGAGTGGTCTTTGGACCGAGGGTGAGAGGAGAAATTGTGTTTGGAGGACCAATTTCAGACTCTGATATGGCCCGGAGTGTATAGGAGTTTAAACTCGGGAGGATCATGAGTCGTAAGATCCCTGTGGGATTACCCGTCAACCGTCCGAGTTGACAGAAGTTGCGTAGGACTTAAGTCCTCATGGGTAGAGGAGAAGTCCCGGAGAGGCGTCGGGATATTGGAGTCATCGGCGTTTTAGAAGTCAAGAGAATCGAGACCTTGTGATTCTCGAAATCCCGAGGAGGGATCATAGCCGTAGGATCTCAAGGAGGACACGTGTCAGAATCCCGGAGAGAGTCAGAAATCAAAGAATCGGAGTTCTCGAGCACATAGAAATCTCGTCACACAGAATCGCGATCCGCGATTTTGCGACAAGATCTGGACCGTTCATATTAGGGAACACGTAGCTGAGATCTGCCATCGGGGAAAAGTCCCGACAAGGAGTAAGTCCATCGATGTTTGAAGTTCATCGGGAAATCGGGAACCCCGGTGACAAGTGATTTATACACTTTGAAACTCCGAACCCCGAAACCCCGATGAGCAGTTGATTACGGTCACGGGGTAGAGGTCTCATGGACCTGGGCTTAACTGCGAAGGGTTAAAGCAAAAGGCGTGTCGGCATATCGGTAATCGGGATATCGGGGATCCCATGAGCATATGCGCTTTAACATTGAAACCGTCGAAATCCCGACGGGATAAGGTGGAGGTCATATAGTATGGTCATGTGGACCAGATGCTGAGCCAGGAGAGCTAGGCAGTGTAAAAGCACATCGAGAATCAGAGGATCGGGGGTTGTGAATGCATGTGCATCGCGACATCACAAATCTCGAAACCCCGATAGGAGGATTGATCATGGTCATGGGCAATGGTCGTGTGGTGAGGGTATAGCTCGGAGGACTAGCACGAACGGAGTCCATCGGAAATCGAGAATTCGGGGATTCCGCTGTCAAGAATTTTGGCACATTTTGATTCGCGAAACCCCGAACCCCGATAAGGAGAAACCTCGGAACTTGAAGCCTCGAAATATCGAAAATTGAAGTTTCGGACACCCGAAAAACACAGAGCCAGACAGAGCTTATAAAACTTGTGAAGTTGAAATGTCTTTCATTCTTGTTCGTATTAGTTATAAACATTGTGGATTATTCATGAAGTTTAATGGCCTGACAATTTTGAATTGGAATGCACAGTGCGTGTTCAGAATACAACAGAGGCCAAAACTCTAGTTAATCAATGCCGAGTATGGAGTGGGGAAGAGTGCAAATTACCCCTGAAATAGAAGACGAACGGGAAGGAAAGGATGTTAACCTAGGAGTTGAAGGATCAAACTCTAATGGGCATGGAAAGGAGATGGATAAGGAGGGACATATAATGAAAATCCTTGAAGGATTGCAAAGAGAGGCCAAGGAGCGTCGAGCTGATAGCCGAAAGCTCATGAAAGTCAAGGATCGGCAAGGGAAATTAAACTTAAAATTCTTGCAGAGTCTGGAAAGAATAGAAAAGAAATTGGAAAAGGGGAGTGACACAAGCAGATCAAGAAGTGTCAAAACCCCTGAGGAGAGAAGGAGAACGAGGAGTGGTAGCTGACATCACAGTCGCTCCCAAAGACATTCGGACAGGGAGACACACAGTAGTTCAAGCCCATCACCTACCAGAAAACATCAAAAATCTGGAAGGGAGGAATTGAAAGGAGAGATGAATAAAATTAAACCTCCAACCTTCTATGGAGAACATAAGAAGGAGGAAGATGCCGAGACCTGGTTGCTTGGCATGAAGAAATACTTCCAACTGCAGAATTATTCTGCCCGTGCAGAAGGAAGAATTGCAATGTACCAGCTGAAAGGAAAAGCATCCATGTGGTGGGATCAGTTTGTGCAGGTGCAACACATCAAAGAGAAAGAGGTCACTTGGAAGGAATTCAAGAGGTATTTCGAGAAGAAATACCTGACTAAAAGATACTATGACAGAAAGATGAAGGA
>WSFP011474475.1:0-17202 GCA_009831015.1 Picea engelmannii
TGGGAATCTATCCCATTAACTTCCTCTCTTTGCACTGATCATAGTGGTACCACTCACCAATAACTCATTTATGTGCAGTCCCATTTTTCCCCATGGCCCACACTTGCATCCAATATTGGGAACAACATCTCACCACCTTGGCCAAAGATCATGACCAAACCTGGCGTGATATCTCTTCCATCATGTCCAATATTGGTAACATCAACTCTCAACTTACTCCACTCAAATCACTTCCCACAACCATCACTCAATTGACTGCCACATGTCAGCAATGACAAGAAATTGTGAACAATTTGACCACCTTGTTTAAGACCACCACTGATCCTTTCTCCTATTCTACATCTTATATCCTTGATGGTCCTTAATCCTCCGAGTACACCTCTTTTCCTCCCCACAACTTTCAGCGGTACCTTCCTCCCCCTCGCGTGGAGGTAAACACATTTGATGGCTCGGATCCCATAGGCTGGGTTACTCAAATGGAACACTATCTCTCTTTGTATGAAATTACTGATGAGCTGTCCAAACTAAGGTATGGTGTTCTCCATCTAGATGTGGAACGTTGGAAATGGTGGGAATGGCGAAAAAATGTTTGCCAAGGGTTGTGGCTTGGACACAATTTGTTGCAGAACTTTATGAATGATTTGACACTAACACCCATCATTTAGGTCGTTTGACAAATTTGAAACAATCTAGCACAGTGGAAGACTTTATAGCTTCTTTTGAGCGATTGGCTTTCTGCACTGAGAGCATGTCTCATGCTTTTTTTCCGAGAATGTTTTATTAGTGGCCTCAAGGACGAGATCCATGCCCATGTCCTCATGGCTCATCCTCATAGTTGGGTGGAAGCTATTAAAAGAGATAAGAAAGCACAAGCGGTTATCTCTTCTCAAACTAGAAAACCCTCTTTTATTCCTCTCCCTAAACCAGTCACTCCCACTCCTCCTTCCACTCCCCTAAAGATCCTGAAATTGACTAGGGCCGAAATGGTTGACCGCCAACTCAAGGACCTTTGTTATAATTGTGATGACAGATATTTTCCTGGGCACAACTGTAAGGGACAAAATCTATTTATGCCCATCAGCGAGGATGTTGTTGAAGAATATGTTGAGGCTCCCCCTGTGGCCGAGTCACTAGAACCCATTGACATGACTCCACCTTTTGACCCTCCTGAAGTTGAACTGGTCATTTTCCTGAATGCTCTCACTAGCTTATTTGCTCCCCAAACCCTCAATCTAATTGGTTACATTAAGCATCGGAAGGTCATCATCCTTGTTGATAGTGGAAGCGCCCATAATTTTATCCATCGTCGCATTGCCCAAGAAACTAATTGCTATATTCGTGCAGTCAATAATTTTCAAATCATGATTGCCAATGGTGGGTCCATGAAATGTGGGGTGCGTTGTGAAAATGTGTGTCTCCAAATTTGTCAATACCACATGAAATCTCACATGTTTGTTATCGACATGGGTGGTTGTGACATTGTGTTGGGTGTCGAATGGCTCAAGAATCTGGGTCCCATTCTAAGAGGAATTAACCATGCAATTCAACTAGAAGGGACACTAGTATAAGTTCCAAGGCATCACAACAGGTTCCCATGAGATCATCAGTTCTCGTCGCATGGAAAATATCCTCAAGAAAGGTCATTCTGACATTATTACACAACTCCATTCCATTCACACCACGGAGAAACCCTTTGTTCCACCAAACCTCCAATCCATCCTCTCCAAACATCAAGCTATTTTTTCCACTCCCCGGGGACTCCCTCCTTCTCGTAGTGTTCATGATCATTCCATTCCCCTTATCCCCGAAAACCTTCCTCCTAATTTGCATCCCTATCGTCATCCCTTTGCCCATAAAAATGAAATTGGGAAAATTGTTCAAGAATTGTTCACCGCATGCATCATCCATCCTAGTATGAGCCTCTATTCTTCTCCTATGGTCATGGTATTTAACAAAGAAGGATCTTGGTGCATGTTTCCTAACTTCCGCGCCCTCAACAAACTCACTATCAAAGACAAATTTCCCATTCATGTCATTGATGATCTCTTGGATGAATTGAGTGGTGTGGAGTTCTTTACTAAACTTGATCTTTGTTCCGGCTACCACGAGATATGTATGAAAGAGGCAGACATTCCTAAGACTTCATTTCAAACTCATGAGGGCCACTATGATTTTGGCTTGTGTAATGCTCCCTCCACTTTCCAAAGCCTCATGAATCATGTCCTCTGTCCTTTTCTCCATCATTTTGTCTTAGTTTTCTTTGATGATATTCTCATCTATAGTAAAACCTAGACAACCGATCTTGCTCATGTGGATCAAGTTCTACATCTACTCTCTCAACACCAACTCTTCCTCAATCAATCTAAATGTGCTTTTGGAGCCTCGAAAGTCAAGTACTTGGGTCATATTGTTGGCAAGGCAGGTGTCAGGGTGGATCCTAAGAATATTGAAGCTATGCAGGATTGGCCTCGCCCCAAGAACCTCAAAAGATTGCACGATTTTCTGGGGTTAACAAGCTATTATCGCAAGTTTTTTCATAATTATGGAAAGATTGCATTGCCTCTCATTGTTCTCCTTAAAAATATTTTTTTCACTTAGATGCCCACAACTAATCGGGCCTTTCAAGACTTAAAGGCGGCTTTGTGCACCACTTCAGTCCTGGCCCTTCCTGATTTCACAAGTACCTTTTTCCTAGAATGTGATGCTTTTGGGATAGGAATTGGAGGATTCCTTATGCAAGATGATCGATCTTTGGCCTTTACCAACAAACAACTATCAGAGTGGCATTTGGGCCAATCAATCTATGAAAAGGAAATGTTGGCTATTCTGCATGCAGTAGATCTATGACACCCTTATCTATTGGGGCAATGCTTTGAAATTAAGACATATCATTAAAGCCTCAAGTATTTTCTCGAGCAACGACCTTCCTCCCCGAAGAAACAAAAATGGGTGACTAAGCTCTTTGGATATTATTATCAGATAATTTACAAGAAAGGCAAAGAAAATGTAGTTGCTGGCATTCTTTTAAGAAAATATGAAGATGAAGGGTCCATTTTTTCCCTCTCCTTCATTATACCATATTGGCTCCAAGATGTTTTCCAGGAATGGCTACAAGATCCCAAAATTTCTCATATGATCCAACAATTGTAAGACATTTCTCCAGCTTCCCCCAGGTACTCTTGGAACAATGATGAGCTTTGCTACAAATACCATTTATATTTAAGTAAACAGACACAACTTAAATCCATGGTGCTTTTTGAGCTTCATGTTACACCCACAGCTAGGCACTCAGGGTTTACCAAAACCTATGACTGGTTCAAACGTTCTTTTTTCTAGGATGGTATGAAATAGGACATTGGCACTTTTGTGCCAGAATATGATGTTTTTCAATGCAACAAGGGAGAAACAGTCAAATCTCTTGGCACACTAAAATCACTTCCAATTCCACCCGCTATTTGGAGGGACATCTCTATAAATTTTATTGTGGGCTTACCTAAATCGGTCAATAAGTCATTCATTATGGTGGTCATTGATCGTCTTTCCAAGTATGCTCATTTATTTACTCTTCAACACCCATTTACCACCTCCATTGTGGCTCAACTATTCATGGATCATGTCTTCAAGATTCATGGCATGCCTCATTCTATTGTTTCTAATCGAGATCCCACTTTTGCCAACAATTTTTGGCAAGAACTGTTTAGGATACAGGGCACCCAATTGCATCTAAGCACAACCTATCATCCCCAGACTGATGGTCAAACTGAAGTTGTCAAAAAGTGTTTGGAAACCTATTTGAGGTGTTTTGCATCTGAAATGAAAAATCAATGGGCTCATTGGTTACCACTAGCTGAATGGTGATACAACAATTCTTACCATACAACTACTCACATGACTCCTTTTAAAGCATTATATGGACAAAATCCACCTTCAGTCCTCTAATACATGTCAGGTGTATTGAAGGTCCAGGAAATTGACCAAACACTTGCATTTCAAGAGGCTATTCTTCATACCCTCAAAGAGAATTCGGTCATGGCTCATAATCGCATGAAGCAAAAAACAGATCAAGGTCACTCTGAATGTCAATTTGTTGAAGGAGACTAGGTATTTCTTCGACTGCAACCTTATAAGAAAACTTCACTCAAGGTCGACCATTGTTAGAAACTAGCGCCCAAATTTTATGGTCCTTATACAATTCTCAAGTGTGTGGGACATGTGGCCTATCAATTAGCTTTGCCCAATCATTCTGAGCTCCATCATGTTTTCTATGTCTCGTGCTTAAAGAAGGTGACTGGAACTATGTGCCAAACTCAAACCAGCCTTCACAAACCGATGAAGAAGGCTCTATCTGGTTGCACCCACAAGTCGTTTTGGACCAGCTTGAGCATCGTCTTCGTCAGCGCACCAAGGAAGTGTTAGTACAATGGAAATATACAACTCCAAAAGATGCCACCTGGGAGCCATCTACCATTCTGCAGTAGCTTCCTCATCTCAAGCCTTGAGGACAAGGTTATTTTTAAGGGGGAGGACATGTTACGGACCTAACCTCCCTAACCCCTCACGTAGGTAGAATAATATATTTCCATGTAATAAATTCTAATATTAATAAGTCCTAGCAATAAGTAAGAATAAGTCAAATGTAAGAAGACCTCATAGAAGCTTCCTCTTATAGAAGGATCTTCCTCTAGATTGTTCTTTTGGATAGATAGACTTAGTATAAATAGGAGTAGAGGGTATGAGAATTTTTGTCTTGAGAATTATTGTAATAGAGCGTTGCTCTGCTGGAGGTTTCCCCCTTGAAGAGGAAAGTGAACATTGTTTCCTATCAATAAAGGTATTATTTGGTGATGTGGTTTCATCTATTGTGTTGTTCCACTGTTATTCTCTGCAATATTTAATATTTCATGTTATTATAATAGATCTAGTACCTTATAGTAACCTAGTACATCACCAAGGTGAAGTGGAAACATGCGGTATATTCATAATAAATAATGAATTTCAAGATGTAGCCTAGTACATTTCGAAGGTGATATCACATGAAGTAGTTGACAATATTAATATGGACACTTTCTTATGATTAAATTCCCAAACACATTAGTATAGACAAAAGAGTATTAAAAAGCTATTTTCTAAAGAATTTTAAGATGTCAAAGTGCCTTGAATAACCTAATATATTGTCAAGGTGAGATCATATAATGTAGTTGACTATATTAATAGAGGCACCTATCCAAGGGATGGAACACATTAGATATTGGTTGTTGAGCTTTCCAATTTTTCATATAAATATTTGATTTCAACAATTGGTTGGTACTCGTGGTTTGTAGAACATATCATTCAAATACAGAATGAGACATATGACAATAAGTTGGTTTTTTTTTTTCCAAAGAACATATCTACTATGAAGTGTTAGATTTTAGAAGTGATAGGGATATTAGAAGCAATGAAAATATCATTGAAAAATCTCATGGTTATGAGTTTTTTACTTTAAGGAAAGAATAATATTCAAAGAAATAATAGTAATATCGAATATACAAGTTAGAAACATGGATGAATTGGTTGTAATATTTTGTTCAAATTTTGATATTGTAACGTACCCAACACCCTATTGAACAACATTACATGCATAATACACATTAAAATTACAGATTTTTTTTCTACTAATTTCCTATATTTTACCAGCTACAGATCACACACAGATTTAACCATTTGACTAATACCACATTCTAAATGCATCTAATAGCATAAATAAAACCATGAATGCAACTATTCAGGAAACAAAAAAATACCAGCATTCATGTAAAATAGTTACATAGCAGAATAATCGTAAAAATAGAACATAAACACTTATCTATTAATAATTAACCGATTGGTTACATACAAATGATGAACCTCCCATCCATAAGCATTGTTCTTCATTTCCTCTCAACAACAATCCACCCCTGAGTTGAGGCTATGATTCCACAAGGAGATCCGACCCACTAGTTTTCTACTCTCCACACACAACATCCCCAAAACCCAAGTTCTACTCCCACAACAGTTCCAATCATCCAACTATCTCTCTTCGTGACAACCAACACTACCCAATGAATGTACCCCCTTCACTACTCACAGTCCCTCGGGTTGTACCATTCATTTATCAGGGCTTCTAGTGCACTTGGATTGCCAGGAACTCTCCACTCGGGACATTTAGGAACTCTCAGTTGCTCAAGGAGTTCTCAGAGCAGTCTTAACAAAGCTCTTGAGTCATTTCCTCAATAGTAAAATGCACTACAAGCTTACAACTCGTTTTGTAGGCACACTGGCCTCTTTTCCAGCATAACCACAACCCAATAGTGGTTTCATTCAATAAAAACATGGTTTTTGCTCTTCCCAGAACTCAACTCCTCTCTTTCTACCCAAAATCTGCAAGTAAAAACTACTCTCTATGAAAAAACGTGAATGCCAAAAACTGCCCCCTTGGCCATATGAATTTACTCTCTTTCTTTGGTTTCTTAACTTGACTTACACTCTTCCCGAATATGATTGTACCGATGCTCGTGCTCTCCAATAACTATGGGATGTGACTCCTCACACCCACCCTCTTACATGAGTTTAATGATTGCCTTTAGGAACACTCAACAACAAATAAAAGGTTTACACAATGATATTATAAATCATGAATGTGGGTTTGTATTAATACATATGCATAACTTCCCCTTGGACCCCTCTCTCTTAGGGAATCATAGCCCCCCATTGTTCTCCATCACTTTCAAGACCAACAATTATTACTTTTATTAATTATTCAATGCACGTAATATTCAATTTGGCTCTCGACCACATTAAATCAATACAAGCTCTTTGCCCCAACACATCGGCTCACCAACATAGTTCACATTTATCCAATTACATTATAATTAGTGAGGACTAAAACTAGGGATGTTACAGATATTGACGTTGAGGTCTAATAGAAAAGTTCAAAAGGTCAATAAAAATAACATATATGGTAGTAATGGAAAATAATACAATAGATAGTTTACATCGTGATACACATAGATATATATCCAACCAAATATTAATACCTTCGTGAAAAAGTATGGCTCAATAAATAAATTATAAAGAATGTGGTAAAAATGGTTTGTTCAATCTTTGTCATGGAAAGACAATTATAACAAAAAATAATTTAAATAATAAAATTAAAGCATTAAAAAAACCTATTGCATTTACTTAAATGTATGAGCATGTTTTCAAGATACATCATAAAAAGCCTAAGGTATAAATTAGTACATCTGTTTACCATTGTTCTTGCAAAAGTGACCACTACAACACAATCCATTTAGGGAAATGATGATGATGATGATGATGATGTGAATTCATAAATAAAGTATATAGTTTTTTTTTTCCTTTTATTCATTCTAATAAATAAATTAAATTATTATCTCAAAAAAATGAAAATGTCATGTTAAAACCAGAAAAGTAGAAAGTGAAAATAAATTGTTTCAAAGAGTTGAAAGAATTCAATTTTTCCCCAAAATGAACAATATTAAGGAGAGAGATCAAAACAAAAATAAATTATGGCTATGAGGCATTAGATTGATATTTTTAATGAGAAAATAAAAAATAAATAAGCAATACCAAGAAGATTAAAAGTAGATAAACATAAAATAAAGTATAGTGGAGAGATATTGGACTAAATCCAAGAACTTTATTTAATACTAAAACATTTAATAATCCCATTTAAAATCACCACTTAAAGTTAATCAAACAATTAAAGGGTTTAAGTTTCATCATCAAAGTACAAGTCAATAAACTGAGTTATTTATAAACAAATTCCCTCAAATAATAGGGTCCAATATGTTAAAAACGTAGGAACAAATATGAAAAAAATTCTAGAATAAATATGAAAACTACTTACGCATATCAGTTGTATCCTCCCAAGTAGCATAATTGAGACCATAGCTACCCCACTAGACATTTAATTGATATGCCAAGACATGCAGAATATGATGAGTCTATTGGTCCAAAATACAGATGGGTTTGGCCATTAAGGATCGATTATATGACATCTACAAATAACACAAATCAATCACATGAGAAGGATATAAAATATAATGAAATAACACATATTCATGAAAGACATCATGCATATGATGGCAATGCAAGACAATAAGCAGTTGGTCCCTTTCTTCAAAGAATTTTCAAATGGTATTATATATCATGTTGACAAATTGGCTCCCTTGTCAAACTTGATTGATCTCTTTGCAGTCTCACTTGCAAGAATACATATATCTTTTATCAATTATGTGTGCATCTGCGTAACATTTAGGTATGTATTGTGCTCCCTTCAAAATTTCCTTCATCACTTTCATTTATTCTTCCTTTTCTTGGATTACTTCTAGTCAAACCCGAACTATATCCTATATCCTATATCCTATTCCAACTAAGAGGTTTCCTACATGGTCTACCATACAATAATTTGAATCGTGTCATCTTCATCAAATTTGATAACTATTATTATACACAAATTTAAGATGAGGTAAAAATCTTCCTAGTGTTATTGTTCATCCATTGCATAGATACGTAACATATCTTCCAATATTTGATTTAATATTTTAGTCTATCCACCAGTCTTTAGGTGGTATGTTGTACTCGAACTAAGTTACATTCCTAATTCTTCTTGGAAACTCACTCAAAATATTCCCATAAATATTGAACCTCTCTCTAAGATCATATTTTTGGGAATTCCATGTAATCTTACTATCTCATCAATGAACACCCTTGCAATCTCTAGTGCTTGACAAGTAATCTTTACTAGGATAAAGTGTGTAGTTTTGGTCAAAGTCTCCATTACCACAAATATAGAATTGTGTCTGCTTGATTTCGTAGGTAATCCAATACTGAAGTCCATCGAAATGACTTCCCATTTTGATTTTGGAATCACAAGTGGTTGTAACAAGCCTACTAGATGTCGATGTTGAACCTTCACTTGCTAACACTCAAGACATCTAGCTAAAAATTTAACTATATCCTTCTTCATTCCCTTTCAAAAGAATAATGGTTTTAGGTCCACATTTATATTCTTAACTCTTGGATGAGCCATATAAACTATTCTATGAACTTATTTTAATATCAGATTGCAAATTTCATCGTTTACTAGTACATATATCCTTTAGTAAAACCGCAATAAATAGTTGTAATCCAAGACATATCCTTCATATTTCAAAATTTTCATTACTTAATTCTCTATCTATAATTTAACTTATTTGTACCATTCATATTATAATTTTGACTTTAATATGTTTTCTCATAAATTTGTCTTTTATGGAAAAAATGAGAAAACGCATGGCCTATGACTTAGAGCACCCAACACTCTATTTATTGCTCTCTTAATGTATGATATATTTAAATCATACTCACAATAAATTTCACGACCTCCTCTATCTAGATTTAAAATTACTTCGCCTAAAATGTGTTGAAGTCCATGATGATTTGTCTTCAACTCAAGTTTAATTCCAACTAAATAATGCCTCCAAATTCTTAACACGTGAACTATCAACACAAGTTCGAAATCATGCATCATGTAATTTTATTCATGCATTTGAAGCTTTCATGAACTGTAGGAAATCACCCTACCTTCTTTCATTAGTACTCCACCTAATCCTTCCCTTAATGTTTCTATACATACCAAAAATTATTGATCCATATTTGATGTGTTTAAAATAGGGTTTTTCATCAACAATTCCCTATGTTTTTGAAATTCTTTCTCACATTGTTTTTTCCATATAATTTCTTATCCTTCTATAATTTAGTAATATGATTCACAATATTTTAAAATCCTTCTACAAACATTTTGTAATATGCAATCAAACCCATAAAACTATTTACTTCATGTATGTTAGTGAGCATTGGCCATTCCATAATTGCTTCTATCTTTGTCAGATCTACCAAGATTCCTTCTCCTGAAATTGTATGTCTCAAGTAATATACAAATATCACTAGTGCTCCTCTTGGTGACATACTAGGATGGATAAATCCCAAATCCAAGAGTTCTTGGAGCTACATATGTAACTCTCACAACTCCAGTTTCATCATGATAAGGAGCCTTTTGGATATGTTCAGTCATGAACTCCAATTCTCTTTTAGGTGGCCATCTAGGTAATTCCTATAGAAACACATCTAATACTTTTGATAATATTGGATATTGTCCTATACTCATTGTATCCTCTTTCTTTTTCATAGTTGTTACGTCATATAATTTACACCATTTTCTCATACTTTTCTTCAATTGTAACACTGAAATGAATATGAATGACACTCCTTTATTCATCCTCACTAAGATTATTTTATGTCCTACATCGTCTACAAAATAAATCATCTTATTGTTACAATCTAATATTGCTTCATAACTCTCTGACCAATCCATTTCTATTACTATAACATAGGATCCAAAATTGTTGAATAAAATGATACTCATGGTATGCATAAATCTAGATCAATCTTTCCATCCTTAGATAACGAGAATCCATCTCTACTTGATTGAAATATTTGTTATTAATTTTTTGTCACCTATGATTTTAACAATGCATTATGAGAAATAAAAATTTATGTTTCTTATGGATATATTAATATTCAAAAACAGATATCATTAATCTTACATGATGTCTCTATTATAGTGGATTGATTCTTAGCTTAGAAACTATTCATTGTGATATGCATCTGGTGAGATTTACACAAAAAACCCATTATATTCTAACTCTACATCCAAGTAACTCTACACTATGCACATGGATACTCTCTCTAAAAATGTGGTCCTCCACATGTCTAGCACCCCCTCTTAGGAGGTTGGCTCTGACTTTATGACTAAGAAAAAGTAGATTTTCGTGTCTACTATGTTGGTTGATGTAACACCCTGTTTTCCCCAGTCTGTAAAAATAACTATATTGGCCAAGAACTATGGCAAACTCAAAGACGTGAATGTTTGATTTGACAGACCTTTTTATGAAAGGTCGATGAATGTAAATTATGTTATAAATATGTGTTGCATGGCTGTTGGGAGAGGGATGTGCTAAAAGAGACCACGATGGCTAATGAGAGGTGGTGGAAGGGACCTGGAATGGTTGCGTTAACTTCCACCGATCCAATACCGTACTGGTTTTACTTGCTCAAAGACCAAAGCTACTCTCTGACCCCAGAATGGATTTCTCGTCAGATTGGTAGGTGGGGAGGCTCCTCAAGAGTTAATGAGGGGATGGGGGTGAACTGCCCATCTGTAACATCTCCCAGACCTGACCACGGACGGGGAAATTCGCGTTGCACGCAATCTTGCAGAGAAAAGGAAAGAGAGGAAGTGTGGTAAGGGGAGGGGGAAAAGGGAGGAGAACAAACGTGACAGGGATCACGAGGAAGAACTAGAGAAACTCCAGAAACACAGGGATTTCTGAATAGAGGAGAAGGAGAGTAACCTTCATCCTTGACTTTCGTTGAGCCGGAAGTAGAAAATTGAACCTCAAGCATCGTGGTCTAGCTCGGGGGTGGCTAGTGGTAAATCCGTTTGGAGTCACTGAGCCTACGGTTGGGTGGAAACGAGCACCCCTCTCAGCATTCACATCACGTCCAAAATTTCTGATAAGTGTTATGTCTTGCATTTGGAATTGAATGTCACGATCGCATGCTCATTTTTATACGCTCGTAAATAGTTTATGTATAGAAGTGTTTTCCTTGTGTTTTGATTAGAAATAATGGATGCATGCTTATATTGATATAACTACAAATTGATTAATGTATAGAATGTATGAGTTCAGGATACGAGTCTGTTCCCCTGAGGATTGACCCATCTAACTTAACTCGTGCTATGCCCTGGTTCATCCTCCCGAAGGCACCTTTTTCGGGAAAGTTCCCTCGCATTCCAGAGTCGGAGTGAATCCCTTGAAAAGACTACCATTGTAGTAAATCCACGAGTTTACCTTGACCCTGTCACGAAGTAAATGTTAATGTTTAAGCCATTATTATAGATGTTTGCATTTCATTAGATAACAATAGCATAATCCAAGATCACTGAGAAATACACAATCACAAGAGACACAACATTTATCCTGGGAAACCCTCTAGGGGAAGAAAACCCAGCAAAAATTCCTTCATATAGATAGCCAATACAATGCCAAGAGATCTCTATGCTAAAATAGAAAGTCCTCTCCCAAGATATGCACCACTCTCTCTCTCCTTTGTCGGTAACAGATCAGAACTTGTCTCTCAAACTGAGCAAGTGAGTTATGTCCAAGTGAGGTGCTAACCTCCTTTATTTATACAAGCCAGGCACGTGTGAAGTGTCTCTTCACTAGCAGGGTCGACTTCTCCAACTGGGTGGGTAAACCCACCTTTATTATATTTCTGGGTCGCCTTATTAACTGTTAGGGCCGACTTCTTATTCTGCCTATTCTAATTGTCTGTTGACCAATCCACAAAAGGGGATTTGGTCCTATTACAATAACCGACATGATCAATCCAAAATGGGGATTGATCCTATGAATAATATATCAATAATAATAAGAATACTCTTTGCAGTTACAATATTTCAACACTCCCCCTTAACAAGAAAGGTATTCTTTAGCAGCATCATGCGAGAGAAAGAGGACAACATCATCAATATCATCTTGGTTGGCGTATCTATAAATCATCAGAAGTTTTCTTCATGAGCAACATCATCATTCTCAAAGGAATGTCATCATCATCTGCATCAATATGTATTAGTATAAAAATTGATACATCATCATCATCACAGCACAAGGCTGTCTCATCATAATACAAGACTGGCTTTATGTCACAGCACAAGGTCGTCTCATCATAATACAAGACTGGCTTTACGTCACAGTTGTCAAGATGGAAGCTCAGTACTTGTCTCATTTCAATGTTTTGCTTTATGTCACAACACTCAAGCTGGAAGCAAGATACTAGACTGGCTTTACATCACAACTATCAGGCTGGAAGCATAGTACTAGTATCATCTCATCGTCTTGCTTTACGTCACAACACTCAAGCTGGAAGCAAGATACTCGTCCTGCTTTACGTCACAACCATCTGGTCGGAAGAAGGATACTAGATTGGCTTTACGTCACAGCTATCCAGCCGGAAGCTTAATGCTAGTCTCATCGTATCATCTTGCTTTACGTCACAACCATCAGGTCGGAAGAAAGGTACACATCTTGCTTTACGTCACAACCATCAGGTTGGAAGCAGAGAGCTAGACTTGCTTTACGTCGCAGTTATACAGCCGGAAGCATAGTACTAGTCACATATCATCTTGCTTTACGTCGCAACCATCAGGTCGGAAGCAAGGAACATATCATCTTGATTTATGTCTAACAACTAGGTCAAAAGCAAGGAACATCTCATCTTACTTTACGTCTGACAACTAGGTCAGAAGCAATTAACATCTCATCTTGCTTTACATCTGACAACTCAGTCAGAAGGAAGGAACATCTCATCTTGCTTTATGTCTGACATCTCAGTCAGAAGCAAGGAACACATCTCATCTTGCTTTATGTCTAACAACTAGGTCAGAATCAAGGAACATCACATCTCATCTTGCTTTATGTCTGACAACTAGGTCAGAAGCAAGGAACACCGCATCTTGCTTTACGTCTGACAACTAGGTCAAAAACAAGGAACAACATCTCGTCTTGTTTTACGTCTGACAACTGGGTCAGAAGTAAGGTGCACATCCTACTTTACATCACAACCATAAGGTTAGAAGCATGGGATATCTCATCACAGAAACTACTCCCCCTTTCGAGGAAGGTCCTTTCAGACTATGCCAAGCTTATCTCAGAAATACTCAAACTTCACACGAGATAGGGGCTTGGTCAGCACGTCAACAACCTGTTCATCCATGCTAATGTACTTGAGCTTCAAGGATCCTCTTTGTACCATGTCGCAGATGTAATGATAGCGGATCTCTATGTGCTTCGACCTGTCGTGGAATACAGGATTCTCTGTCATCTTTATGCAGCTCTGTTTGTCACATAGAATCACGATTGCTCTCATCTCCAAATCAAATAGGTCGGTCAGCAACTTTCGAAGCCATATAACTTCATAGCTAGCAGAACATGCAGCAATGTATTCTGCTTCCAATGTGCTGAGAGAAATACTAGATTGCTTCCTACTCTTCCATGAGATCATAGTTGATCCCAAACTGAAACAACATCCTGAAGTGTGTTTCTTGTCAAAGGCACTTCCTGCCCAATCTGCATCAGTATATCCACTCAATGTGAAATCATGATCTCCATCATAGCTGAGACCATAATCTATCGTACCTTTGAGGTACCTCATCACATGTTTTGCAGCCACTAGGTGAACACGTTTGGGTTCTACCAGAAACTGACTCAAGGTTTTCACGGAAAAACAAATGTCTGGTCTGGTGTTCGTCAAGTACATCAGCGAACCAATAATTTGTCTATATGGTGTGGCATCAATCAATTCTGACGATGTATCGACCAACAGCTTCAACTTCGCTTCCATGGGTGTATTCATGGGCTTGCATTCCAACATATCGAATCTCTTTAAGATTTCGACCGTGTACTTCCCTTGGTTAAGGAATATCCTCTCAGGACTCTGCCATACCTCAAGACCTAAGAAGTAATGCATTAGGCCGAGGTCTTTCATTTCAAATTCCGAGGCAAGTCTCTTTTTACATTTAGCGATCATATTTTCTTCTCCAGTTAAGAATAAGTCATCCACATATAGCAGTAAGATTACTGGCTCATTATCCATAATTTTGAAGTAGAGATTTGAGTCTTCTTTACTCTTGGTAAAGCCTAATCTCGTCAAGAAACTGTATACACGGCCATACCAAGCTCTAGGAGCTTGCTTCAATCCGTATAAGGCTTTCTTCAGTCTGCAGACATGAGACCTCCTGTCTTCAACCTCAAATCCTTGAAGTTGCTCTATATACACTTCCTCTTCGATGACACCATTTAGGAAAGTTGTCTTCACGTCCATCTGGTGCAGCTTCCACTTCATCTTAGCTGCAAGAGCTATGATGGTCCTAATGAAAGTGTATCTGGCCACAGGAGCGAATGTCTCTTCATAGTCAATGCCTTCCTTCTGGGAAAAGCCACAAGCGACAAATATTGCTTTATACTTCTCAATACTTCCATCATAAGCATGTTTTATTTTGAAGAGCCACTTGTAGGATACTCCATCTTTATTCTTCGGTCTGGGAACTATTTCCCATACTTCATTCTTCATTATGGATTGGTATACCTCTGTCATGGCATCTGCCCATTCTTTTCTCTGAATGGATTCTTCAAAGCAGGTAGGCTCCTCTTCTAGGAGATCATACATCAAATTCATATAACTGGAGAATGGCTTTGGTCTTTTCACCTGTCTTGTGGTTCCTTGTGGAACACCATACTTCTCTCCATCTTGAATAAGTTCTCTAGCCCAAGTTGGATTTCTTTTATGGAGGATCATCATCTGAGGAGGTTCTTGCACTTCTACTATATCATGGTCTTCTAGAAGTTCCTCATCAGGGGAAGTTACGACTTCTCTCACTGGTTCTGCAGCTCTGGGAACCTCCCTCATTGCAGTATTGGGGATTACGGGTTCCTCTTCACATACCTCTTCAAGCTGGCATATTTTAGATTTCTTGAGCGTTTCTTCTTCATCAAAGGTCACATCCCTGCTGATCTCAATGTGATGTTGACCTGGTATATAGATTCTGAAGGCCTTGGACCTCACAGTATCCCACAAATATTCCCTTCTTTCCTGAAGGGTCCAGCTTGTTTCTCTTTTCTTTAGGTATATGAATAAACACTAGACAACCAAATATTTTGAGATGGCTTACCTCTGGCTTCTTTCTGATGAACATTTATTCCGATGTCTTGAGCCCAAGTTCACTATGGGACAATCGGTTATGTACATAAACAACTGCCATTGCTGCTTCTGCCCATAAGCATATACGAAGATCTTGATCTTCACAACTTCCAACATGGTTCTGTTCTTCCGTTCAAATACACCGTTTTGTTGGGGATTATAGGGAGTAGTGAGTTCCCTCTAGATCCCAACATCTTTGCAGAAGTTCACAAACTCTTTTGAGGTATATTCTCCTCCATTGTCTTACCTGAGTATCTTAATCTTCTTTTCAGAAAGGTTCTCTATCAAGGCTTTGAATTCCTTGAACTTGCTGAACACCTCAAATATATCCAGGTCTTACGAGAGTAATCATCAATGAATGATCCATAGTATACATACCCACTAATGGAGGACGATGTCATTGAGCCACACACATCTAAATGAATGAGCTCTAGGGCTCCTTCTGCCTTGTTTTCTTTCTTTGGAAACGGGTTCTTGATGTTTTTCCCTTGCACACATCCATTGCATATGCCTTCATGGTCACCTTTGAGTTCTGGTAAACCTGTGACCGCTTTGCATATGTATGGTAGTGCCTTGTAGTTGATGTGAGCTAATATTCTATACCAAGATTATTCAATGGCGTGGGTCATGGAAGCTTCTGAGTGACCCTTTATCTCATGCAAGTCACCTTCTTCTCTTCCAATGATGATTGCTTCATTTATGGTTTCTTCTTTAGCACGTTGCCTTCTGCAACCTTCATTATAGCTTCCTTAGGGTTATTACATGTGACCTGGAGCAAGGTCAACAAAACAACAAGCAAGAATAATATCCCTCTAATAATATAAAGCAATAGCACGAACAATCATCACAGTAGCTCCTTTAGAGCTATCACTTATAATTTATCTAAAGCAAAGATTAAAGGTAAGGAATACAATACAAAATGAGGTCAACACTCTCATAGTGTTGTGACCAAGCATTCTTCCATGGCAATCTGGAACTAACACACAAGGTTTCTCCTAGAGGAGGTGTTAGTTGTATCAGGCAAAGCATTTACCTATATATGCTCACATTGTATCAAGTATAATACTTTACGATGACTGCTCTCTCAACTATAGTCATCAGCTTGTCATTTGTACCTTTGAATCTTATTAATCTTGATTAATCAAACCTGGAGCCTTGTCTTCAAGAATGAGAGCTTGCTTTTCTTCCAGGTCCCCTTCACTCAAGTGACGAGTGATTTCTTCAACCTGTCTTCTGTACTGAGACAATACGCTATCTTGACAGAAGGTTAGGTTAGAGGATAAGCTCTATGATCAACTTTTAATCCTTCTAATAATTTGATCATAGCTTCAACATGCAACATTGATCAAGATAATGTCA
>WSFP011474476.1:0-17202 GCA_009831015.1 Picea engelmannii
GTATTTAACATTGTTCTGTCATGGCTAAACTCTCATTGGATTGTTTAATCCATACCTTTCACTTTGCCATTGAGATTAGTGTTAAGCTTATACCACTGGAATTGTCCTTTGTTGTCAAGTGCCATCGAGATATCATCCGACACTGAAGATATTCACACAACCACCAACATTATATTTGAATTGTCATAGGTTAAAATATAGTTTTTCTGTTTCGTAGATTAAAGATAGTTTCTTGCTTTCATAGATTAGAATAAAGTTTTATTGCTGTTGTAGGATATATAGAATTTTCTTTGATAGATTAGATAGTAGTTTGCTGATTATAAATTAAGCATTAGTTGGTAGTTCCTCTTGCTTTCAATGAAATAGATTTCCTTTCATGCATTAGAAATAGTTTTGCATTGAGCATTTAGTCCAGTTGCCTCTTAGATTTCCTTTCATGCATTAGAAATAGTTTTTCATTGAGCATTTAGTCCACTTGCCTCTTAGGCTAGATAGTTGTTCAATGAGAAGTTTTACTTTGATTACTTGCGGTAGTTAGTTGCCTTTGCTTACTTGTCTATTTTCTTTAGTAGGTTAGATAGTCGTCTTTTGCTTTAGTAGGTTAGTTAGGTGTCTTTACTTACTTGTCTATTGCTTTAGTAGGTTAGTTAGGTGTCTTTGGTTGCTTGTCTATTTACTTTAATAGGTTAGATAGGTGTCTTAGCTTGCCTATTTATTTATTTACTTTCATAGGGTAGTTACTCATTGAATATAGGTTGGCAAGTTAAAATAGTTTGCTTTTGTCATTTTCTTATTGATATGCTTAGATAGTTGCTTTTGATTATTGTTATGAACTAGTCTGCTTCAAGTAGGGTTCTTACTTGTTTTCATAGAACTATCCATCGATCCTTGGCCCAAAAGTACTTCGGTTACATAGTTTTACTTTGCTTAGTAGGGCTTGCTCATTAGACAGCTTTGCTTGAGTAGATTAGCCTTAGATAGCTACCTTCCTTAGTTAGACTATACTCCTACAAGCCCTTCTACCTTTGGCATATATTTTTCTACAACTCTAAGTTTACTTACCCCGGGTTGACAATTTAATTGAGGGTTTTTAGTGCATATACAACACCCATCAGTAACATCCTTCCACACTTGTTTCTTTGCAACTTTCTCATAAGAAGAAGGTTCTAAATCAATGATCTTACTCATCAGTGCCACATAGCTGGAAAAATGGCATGGTTTCTTGCTCTCTCTGAAGGAGCCACTCAGATTTGCATGCTTTTCTGCTTCCTGCAATGTGTTCTGGAGCCATGCTGGTCTCTTCTCGGTAACTGTAACATTTGTGGGTGGATCTATCGGTATCTCTGGCTCTACTATATCATTATGATATTTTGGGATATGTTCTTCTGCAGTAGAGTCAATCATCAGTGCATCCTTTGGAGTCTCTTTCTCATCTCTATCCTCATCCATGTGAGACTCTCTAGATTTCCTGAAGGTTGCTTCTTCATCAAAGGTGACATGCTTGATAATATCAATATATCTCTGTCTGTGGATGTATATTATATCATCCTTTGAAGTCTCATTGTATCCAATGAAGGTTCCCTTCTTTCCTGAAGGCTCTAGATTCATTTTCTTTTCCTTGGGAACATGTATGTACATTGGGCAGCCAAATATCCTTAAGTGGATGACTTCTGGTTTATTTATGGTTAATACTTATTTTGGTGTCTTGTTCCCCAATATCTTATGAGGACTTTTGTTCTGGTCATATACAACTGTACTGGATGCTTTTTCCCATCGATGCATGGGTAAGTTTTGGTCATGGATCATTGCTTTAACTACTTCTACAATTGATTTTTTCTTTCTCTCTACAACCCCATTCTGTTGGGAGTTGTAGGGATTAGTCAACTCCCTCTTAATCCCTTCTCCTCTGCAAAAATCATTGAACTCATTTGAGGCGTATTCACCTCCATTATATGACCTCAAAACTTTAATCTTTCTTCTAGAGATATTTTCTGCTAAAGCCTTGAATTCTTGAAACTTATTGAAAATTTCATCTTTTCCTTTCAAGAAATAGTTCCATGTTTTACATGAGAAATCATCAATAAAAATGACATGGTATAAAAACATACCTAGAGATGGTATCGTCATTTGTCCGCATACATATAAATTTATGATGTCGAAGATCCCCTTGGATCTATTGCCATTGACTTGAAAACTTCCCTTGGCATGCTTTCTAAGTTCACATCCTTTGCATACTCCATCATGCTCCACCTACATATCTGACATACCTGTAACCATCTTTCTCAAAACTGGCAAGGCTCTATAGTTGAGGTGAGGAAGTCTTCGGTGCCATAGCTCACTAGAGATAATAATGTTGTGTACAAGGGCTTGTGTTGGGTGTCCCTTTAATTTATATACTCCTCCCTCTCAGACACCAACCACGATAGTTGAATCTATACTTTAACCCTTAGGCCATAGAAGGACTTTTTCATCAACAAAATCTAATCTGAAGCCTCGATATTATAAAGAAGAGATAGAAAGAAGATTCTTATTTAAACCTTTTACAAGAAATACATCCTTTATTGAAATAGAGTTACCTAAATCAAGGTGGTAGGAGGCTTATCCTACTCAGTTTACTTCATGCTTGGACTCATATCCAAGTTCCACCTGAAAGGATGAACTATTTTATGTCAAATTTGTAAGAGAATTTTGGAACCCGATCATGTACTTGGAAGCACCATTGTACACTATCCAAATATCACTTCCTTGAGTGATGGTATCTGTGAGAGCTAAGACAAAGACATAGTCTTCATCTTTTGTTTCCATTGTCTTCTTCTGAAATGTAGACTCCTCCACATCTGTTGTATGTGCATGATGTTTTCTCTTTTCTTTGCCTTGAGTACACTGGTAAGCAAAGTCTCCCAACTTCTGACAGTTGAAACATCTAATCTTAGATACATCCTTCTTGTGATCTGGAACCAATATTCTATTTTTCTTCGGGATGTTGTTTCTTCTTTCTTTCCTTTTCTTCACTTGAGTAGTAAGAACTTGGTTCTCTTCATCATTGGTCTTCTTCATCTTGGATGTCAATCTTGATTCTTCTTGGACACAGTTTGTCCACAACTTGTCAAATTTAGGCAATTTCCTTCTCTCACAAATTCCCTGAACAAATGCATCCCAAGAAGAAGGAAAGCCATTTAGATTTTTAGTCACAAGCTCTGCATCATCCACTAGATCTCCAATAGCTGCTAGTTGATCCTTGATTTGAGAAATCTTCATGAAGTAGGTAGAAACTGTATTTGACTTGTTCATCATCACATTTATGAGTTGATGCCTTAGGGTTAGCTTCCTGCTTGTATTCTTGCTTCCATATAGTCTTGTTAAGGCATCAAACATCTCTTTTGGCATCTTCATTTATGATACATTGGGAATAAAGTGATCCTTGATTGAATCTATTGAGATCCTCTTGGCCTTGATCTCATTGTTCTTATACTTTTCCTTGGCCTCTTCCTCTTCTGGTTCTGGGAGAACTTGCTTGACATGATCCAAGAGATCATTCTCTTCTAGAATGAGAAGTATTCTATGCTTCCATGATATGAAATTATCTTCTCCATCCAGTCTATCTTCAACTCTCATACTGGTAATCATTTTCGCTTGTAGAAATCCTAGGCTTGAAAAAAATTCCAAAACTTCAACCTTCTTAAAAGGTCAATGCTAGGGTTTCGAGATATGCACTAGGGTTAGGTGAGTTTCCTAGTGCAATTTTCTCCTCAACGTTGGAACTAGAAAATCCCAATGGATGGAAATATGTGATCTTGTTGGTGTCTTGCACTAGGTCATCTCGCTTCAACCCTCAACTCTGATACCATGTTATATTTTCTTAAATTTTCAATAACAAAATATTTACCAGTGTATTTTGATCTTCATTTAACATTCAATAACCATATACTCAAAATATAAGAACGATCTAGAAGCATATAAACAAGCATAAGAAGACACAAAGATTTGTCCTAGGAAAACCCTAAACTCAGGGAAAAACCCAACCAACTTTTCTTAGAGAGAATCTTTTTAATAATACAGTACAACCATGAACAAGCTCTGTTCACAAGAGAAAAACTAGTAATGAAGAAAATCTGATAAAAATAACTTATCTCTTCTTGTCAAACCCTAGTGAGGGTAGACAACTGTGTCACAACCCCAGTTGTTGCATGTGCTAGGGTTGCCTCAGAATTACGCCTAATTTTCCTTCTTAACTGAGATGATGAGATGAGTGAGTGTGTGTTGAAATGAGCAAGGTGTCACGTTTACTTATAGTCTTCAAGTCACTTAGCTAGGGTTGACTTCTCTTCCTAGAAATTCTATTTCCACTTTATTATTTTCCTATTGGACGACTTCTCTTCTTGAAAATTCTATTTCCACTTTATTGTTTTCCCGTGGGCCGACTTCTCTTCCTGGAAATTATATTTCCACTTTATTATTTTCCTATGGGCCAATTTCTATTTCGGGGTGTTCTTCAACTATTCCATGGTCTTCCTTTGACTTCTTGGAATATTCCTCTCTAAGAAAAGTTGTCCAAGAGGAAATACCTCTCACTGATACAAAAACATTAACAACCCTTAGTCGGCCACCTCCGTGTGTTTGGATGTGTTGCTTGGGCTCATATTTCTAATGATTGTTGAAAGAAGTTGGATGCAAAGAGTCATGCTTGCATCATGATGGGATACCATGAAGAGTTTAAAGCCAATCAACAGTTTGATCATGTGAAAGAATAAATCATTATCATACAAAATCTATTGTTTGATGAGAAGTCTTATAGCATTAAGTTGTTGAATGCCTTCTCTGGATTGTTACAAGATGATCACTTTGATGTTATTTCCGATTATGGTTCTCCTATTCTGTTTTTAAGTTCTTTGACTAGACAGTCGAACTATGTTCATGTTTCGACTAGATCGTCCACCTCTGAGTCGATTAATCTATCGATATCTGTTTCAACTGGTTTGTCCTCATCGTCGACTAAAATTGTTCTGACTTCTGATTGACCTTCTAGAGTGAACATTAGTTCACCCCTTTATTATCTACCCATATGGGATGCCAAGACCATTGAAGTTGTTGGATTTGATATCAGTGATATTTCTTCAGGTCGAGAAAGTTACAGTCAAAAGAAACATGCCAACATTGCATTGATGACTCATGTACTTGAAACTTCTAATCATGTTACTTACTCATATGCTCAAGGTCAACCTAAATGGGAGTAGTCTATACAGACATAAATGGATTCTTTATCAAATAATCACACTTGGGAATTAGTTCCTTGACCATAAGGAAAGAATGTTGTGAAGTGTCGATGGGTCTATAAGACCAAATTTACCTCTGAAGGAGTTGTTTAGGATCACAAAGCTCACCTAGTTACGAATGGATTTTCTCAACAATAAGGCATCAAATACACTTAGATGTTTTCCCTTGTTGCAAATATGAACTATGTTCGACTGATTCTTTCTCTTGTTGCTCGTTTTGGATGGAACATCCATCAAATGGATGTGAAGAGTGTTTTTCTTCATGGTGACCTATCTGAATAAATTTTCATGGAACAACCTCCTGGTTTTGTGACAAATTCTACCTTGGTTTGTCGACTTAAGAAGTCTCTCTATGGTTTGAAGCAAGATCCCAACTTTGGTATGCTAAGATCGATAATTTATTTCTTCGACTTGGTTTCAAATGTTGTGAATATTATCACAACTTATATGTACTCCATACTCATGAAGCACTTTGATTATTGTTGTATATGTTGATGACCTTGTCATAAATGGAAATAACACTGATCTGATTCTTAGATTGAAGAAGCGACTTACTGACTCCTTTGACATGATAGATCTTAGCATTCTACATTATTTTTTGGATCTTCAAGTATTACCATTGATTGATGTATTTTTCATTTCTCAATCTAAATATGTAATGGATCTTTTGACACATTTTAAGATGGCATATTGTAAGCCCTGTGCTACTCCTTTTCAATCTAGATTAAAGTTGAGTAAAACTTGTCAAACCTTCAAAGTTGATGCTACACTCTATTAACAACTAGTCGAAAATCTCATTTATCTTACTCACATTCGACTTGACATTTTCTTTGTTGTTAGTGTGGTTTTTCAGTTTATGAATGATCTAAGAGAAATCCACTGAAAAGTAATCAAACAAATTGTTTGTTATATCAAGGGTACCACCCATTTTGGTATCCAATATTGTCTAAGTGCAGATTCGTTGGTCAACTTCATTGACTTTGACTGGGCTGGTAATATGATGATCGGAAGTCCACTTTTGGCTATGTGTTTCACTTCATAACTAGACCATTGGTTTGGTTGTGCAAGAGATAGAAGGTAGTCTCCTTGTTGAATACAAAAGCAGAATATCATGGCACCGTTCATGCAGGTACAAAGGAAGTCTGGATTCGCCAACTTCTGGGTGAACTTGGCTTTCCTGTTCAGACCTCGAATACGATATATTGTGACAATCAAAGTTCCATTCAAGTTGTTGACAACCCTTTTTCCCAAAGTAAGATGAATCACATTGAGCTTAATGCTCACTATTTGAGACAATTGGTTCATGACAATGTTTTTTCTCTTATCTATTGTAGAACAAATGATTAGGTAGTTGACATCTTCACTAAGCCTCTATCTGAAGCTAGATTTATCAAGCTCCATATGATGCTTGGGCTTCAGGAAACTAAAATTATGGGGGGTATCCTAATGATGTAATTTAACCTCCTGAATCTCCAGAGCCATGTGCTAATTGGGGGGTGTTGGAGCATCATGTTTTGTTGGTTCATCACACTTCTCCTGGAATCTGTTGGTTGGGCTGTAGACCTACATATGGAAACAATCTGTCAAGAGATCGACCAAATCTCTACATTATTTTGTCAAGTAGTCAACAAGCCTATCAATCAGACAATCGACTAGAATTTGAAGATAGTCAGCTGGTGGATCAACCAGTCAAGCAATCAACTACAAGTTGGACGCATGGATGGTCGGGTCGAGCATCCTTGTCAAGTCGACTACAAAGAAAGAATTTGGTGGAGTCAACTCTAACCATAGATGGTTATATGTGGACAAGATCTTCTTGATTTCAAGGAAGTTGGTTAGATCTTGAAGTTATAAATAGTATACCTGATGGGTCATTATCATCTAGTCAATAACGTTGTTGTGTACAAAATGTCCAATGTGCATTGTTATGTTCTAATCACAATACATTGTGCTTAAGTGTTGTAACAATGTCTTTAAACACCACCTTTTGTCTTTGAAACCTATTCTCTTTGATTATCTATAGTTCTGTTTATATGTTTCATATTAGGTTATTCACAATCAAGAACAAGTTGACTAACCTAACTTATCAACTATGATTCATCTTATACTTGAAAATAAGTCTTATCTAAACCTTCCAATCAATCCCTTGATTGATGGAACTTGTCCTAAAATCTCCTAAAATTATGCAATCTATTTTGTGGGATTACTTTCCCTCTTAAACATTTTGATTTTCCTCAATTAGTCAAGATTATCATCGCTTGGGGTCATTTAATGCTACCTCTAAGTGCTGACAACTTTTAAAAAATGTGAAGGGATACGATCCCTTAAAAATATCGATAGCCATCAAGTTTGTATGGAGCATGAATGAGGGAGATCAATCTTGTCTTTGTGATATTTGATCATTAGATAATTTTTGAGGTCTAAAATAGGCCTCTTGAGGAAAATAATAAAATAATAGTTAAAATAATAAAATAAGAGTTATGAATTTTCAAAGGGAAAGAAGAAAAACTACTTTTTAATTGTATTTTTGACTTATCTCATTATAGGTTACTCAAATTTCAAGTGTAGGCACTAATTGGATGCATAATTAAATTCCGGGTCCAATGAGTACCCTTAATGCATACTTTTGATAGACCCATGTTGAGATAAACTTGAAATACATGAAAAAAATGTGTTTCTTTTAATAGACACATTTTTCATGTATTTCTAGTTTATCTCAATGTGTGTCTATAAAAAGTATGCATAGTGGGTACTTGTTGCATATGGAATTTAATTATGCATCCAATTAGTGCCTATACTTGATACTTGAGTAAATCTATAAGGAGATGAGTTGAAAATATGATTAAAAATAGTTTTTTTCTTTCCCTCCAAAACTATTGTAATGTACCTAGGGAGGATAATATGGAATACCTAGGGAGGTACCCAAGGAATAATCAATGCAATGTGTCCATACTAATGGAATAGGCCCATTATGTAATTAAAAATGAATAATATAATAATAAGGGGTAGTTGGCATAGACCCCTATGAATACTCATGAGAAAGTATAAATACACATGAGTATTATTATATTGGAGGGGTGTTGGATTATTTGTATTGTAACAAGCATGGTTTGCTGAGTGATTCTTTTCAAAAGGAGTATTTGATGGTGTTTCCCCACCTTAAGGGTTTTTATCCCTATATTCTTATGTTGTTCATTGTGAATTCTTTGGTATGTTGGATGCTTAAGAGTTTATCTCTATTTTTTTATGATTTATTCTTTCTTATATCTATCAAAGTTTACTACAAGTGGTATTAGAGATATTTCTTGGGCACAAAGTGATTTTTAAAATTGTTTTTGCATATTTTTTACAGAAAAAAGAGGATGACATAATTTAAGTTGATGTCTGAAACTTCCTATGCATAATTTGAAGAAACCAACCATATGCTTATATTCCTCTCAAAAAATAGCCAAGTTCAAGAAAAAAATCATCCAAAATGGATTCTGGAAAGTAGAGATATCGTTGATTTAAAATTAGTCTCTTTTTAGGGGTTTTTGTAGTTACAACCGCAAATTTCATATATTGGATATCTTTTGATAGAGTGCATCGATTTCAGTCAAACCCATGCCACTATATCCATAAAAGCTATGAAATTTCATAATTGGTGTCATAATATCCAATCCGAGAAGTATAGTAGAAGTTATGATCATTATACATTTTCAACCTCAAACCTTAACGACATAAAGGAGATCCATTATAAAGCAAGTGATTATCTTGTTGAGCACACACATATACTGAGAGGGGTGGTGAATAAGTATAATACATTTTTTTACCTTTTCAAGCATTCATCAACCATAAGAAAACCATCACATATTAATTACAGAACATGGAACACAAGATTTACGTGGAAACCCTTTCGGGAGAAAACCACAAAACTTTTCTTTATAATTATTTATAGGCACCAACCTACTAGAGACCTTAATCTCCATTGGTAAAAATCCTAGTAGGTACCAACCTACTCTTATAGATTCTCGTAGACACCAATCCCCACCGCTAAGCACCAACTTAGCAAGAGACACCAATCTCTTTTAGATATTCATAGAGACCAATCTACTGGAGACAATCCCCACCTCTAAGAACCAACTTAGAAAGAGACACCAATATCTTACAAATATATGTAAACACCAATATAATAGAGAAACCAATCCCCATCGCTAAGTACCAACTTAGAAAGAGACACCAATTTTTGAGCTACACCAACCTTCACCAAGTTTTCTTTCTATTTATTCCTTCACTGGGTCTGTTCTTTGCTTCTTCCTTTACTGGGTCTAGTCACTACTTCTTCCTTCACCAGGTATTCTCATTGCTTCTACCTTTACCAAGTCTACTAACTACTTATGTCGTCACTAGGTCTACTCACTACTTATACCTTTATCAATTCTAACCAAAATTTGAATTTCCAAATGGGCAACTTTCCCAAAGCTTGTTGTTTTGGGACTCTTCCCAAGAAGGAACTTGTACAACATGCCACATATCCAATTTTGAAAATTTGATTCTAAAACTTTTACTTGAGGTACTTCTATATGTCTCCTCTATTTTTGCAAAATATCAATGTCTGAAACATCCCATAAAATAAGTTATAACAAAAGTGTCAAGCTGACTTGTTTGAAATTGATTTCAATAGTATTCTAGAACCCTAACTTCCACAGAGTATATATCAGAAAGTGTGGTGAACCAACATATGATATTTTAACCACATGTACACCAATATCTCTCATCTCTATATACAAAACCTCAGTGTCTGAAACGTCATAGAAAATTAGTAAGTGAAAGTGTCAAGTTGGCCTGTTTGAAACTGATTTCAGGATTCAATCTTTTCTAATCCATTTTTTTCACTCTCTTATTTTCTCTCAATGCTTTCTCTTTTTATTATTTTTCATAACCCTTCATGAAGGGACATGTCCCTTAATTAAATAATGAACTCCCAATACCATGGGAAAATCCCCAAAATCCATGGGTTTGAACCACCATTTCACTTTTTACTTTTTCATATGCACCCCTTCTTTAATATACTTGTAGACCTATTTATAAAAATCAATCATGGAAATGATGTGTGTATTGTAATGTCCTAATATGAAGTTAATGAAATGATTAATTCTTTGACATTAATGACAATAATTCCAAAAATATCCCCCTTTGTCATTGATGGCAATCCTGCAACGACATAGTCCACCACGGATATAAAGACTTCTCCCCCTGTCTGCAACTCTCCCAAAAATAGAGAGATTTATTCCCTTGTCTGCAACTCTCCCCCTTTGACGTAAATGGTAAATGTACGTTCCCCATGAACTTGTGCTTCTCCTTAGGAACTCAATCAAAACTCCAGTTGACTATCATGTGAGGTCGACCATTTCCAAGGAAATCATCAGTATGAAAGAGGAATGTTGCATGACTATACAATCGATGATACACAATGATATGAAGTCCTCAAACATATGGTCAAATGATTCCATGAACATCCATCAATCCAAACACAATGTATCATGGTAGTCGACACCGGTCCACAATTATGTCTTTCACGTCTCTTCTACAAATATTTGAAAGAATGATTTCCATTCCTTCAATTTTTATGGTGAGGATGATGATAGGGTACATATTTTTGCATTGGCTGATCAGAGGAAGTAGGCTCGTGGTCAAATTCACTTACAGGAGTAGAACTACCCAATCAACAACAATGTTATATGTATGCTCAAATTCTGCAATGTGAGGAACATGCAACACATCAATTTATTCAGCACAATCAACAATAGCTTGCTCTTTTGGAAAACCAGTCCAAACTCCACCTAAAAAAAATAAAACTCCCTCGGATGTAGCAAGGCTAGTTGTAGGTAGGGAGGAAATATCAACATCATATCCAAGACCAGTGTTAATGAATGGATACATTTGAAAATTGATGATATCGTCTAATATTTCAGTGCTCTTTTAAAACTTCAAGCTTCTATCCAACTTGATAGTTGTTTTCTCTAGTTCCTTTCTTAAGGAAACAATTTCATATTCTAGCTCTTTGCAATTTTCTTCCTTTTTCCTCAACTGGTTTCTCACCACTTCTTCCATCCTTCTTGATTGTTCTAATTGAACCTTTAGGTTCATGATGGTATTTTTTGTTTCTTCAAGTCTTTCTGACATTTTGGCTTTTGAATCATGATGCTCTTCTTCAAATTTTCCCAGATACTCCTTTTGTTTCAAGATTTTTTTCCTAAGTTTCTTTATTTCGCTTAAGGCATGCATCAGTTCTTCTTCAAGATCCACTTCCCCATCTATTTTTCCATTTTCCTCTTCTTCTAAGTCCATCGTTTCTATCCCTTTGCCTTCATAAATCTTTGTTTCAATTTCCATAAAGAGAGTTTCTTCTCTACAACTATAGAAATTGCTTTCAATGTTTTCTTCAGACAAGTCACGAACTCCTTTTGAGTAGATATTTTTCTTTTGTTTATAAGAGTTCTTCATATTTTCATGCTTGTGCTATTTGCGATTATTTTTGTGTTGATGATGTTTTCTACCTTCATTTACATTATGATCTTATTCATCATCACTACTTTCATCCTTTGCATATGGACACTTAGAAGAAAAAATTCTTACTTTTCCATAGTTAAAGCATTTGAAGGGAAACTTAACTTTATATTTTCTAGATCCTTTCTTGAGTTTCCTCACAAAATGGGATTCTATTACATCTAATGAATTGTTGGAGATATCACTTTATTCGTGCTCTGTTTTCTTTGTCTTCTTTGAATCTTTGAAGGATGTTTCTCTCTTTGATGGATTTTCTTTCTCTGTTCTCATTTCATATGTCATTGTTGATGATTGCAGCTACGTGAGACATTCTCCAGCTTACAAACCTAAGAGAAATCCCCTAAGAGGGGTGTGTGGTTTCTATCTGAGACAGAGATGGAATGTAGAGATGGCCTCCTCCTTATAGAGAGTTGAGAATAAATCCAGATGATTCTCCTATGTAACGCAATGAGAAAGGATATCTGCAGAGTTGGACGTGCCTGTGGGTGGTTGAGCACAAGGTGAACGTGTGAAATACCAAAGTGTTGGGTGCATCATCATGAGAACATAAATGAAGATGATGTATTAGCCTCCTCTGAGCAGAAGAGTTGATGAGAAACTCCAGATGACTCTCCTCTGTAATGCAATGGGAAAGAAGATCTGTTAAGTGGGCGTGCCTATGGATGAGCATAGGTGAACATGATCCTAGTGGCTGAGCATTAGTGAAGAAGTGGTTCTTTTGTGTAATGTAGTGGGCCAGAGATATGAACATCCCTATGGATTTTCCCCTAGTGGATGAGCACTAGTGGGTGTATAAGATCCCTTGCTATATTGTTCAAGAGTCAGACTTGCCTGTAACCCTAATTATAATGTAAAGGGTAGAGGTCGGCCCCAACTTATTGTGACTAATAATAAATGTAAAAGATAATTAATCTAGTTAATATTAATTATATTGTGAGCTAGTGAGGTCGACCCTGTTGTGCCAATAAACACTTTTGTTGACAGGTTCAGTCTAGTATAACTAAAGGTAAATTCCCCATTGAGGAATCATAGCTTTCATGTGAGTTTGGAAATTTCAGCAAGTACACCTTCTTGGGAAAAGTGCGCACCTCTTTTGGGCACTAGTCTTGTATGGTTTGAGCACCCTCTTGTGTGCTAGGTTTTATTGGTGGTGAAGGTATTTCTCTTGAAGAATATAGCAAAGGATTTTGGTTGGGTTTTCTTCCCTTGTTGAGAAGGGTTTCCCAGGATACTTCTTAAGTTCTTGTGCATGGTATTTCTTCTTGTGATCTTTGTTGCTGCAACATTATTGTTTATGGTTAAGTTAAATGCTAAAATGGAATGAAATTCATGATTAACCTTGCTCATAGAAAAATCAACATGGAATCAGAGTATAGGTCTTGAAGAACCAATTGCACAAGCTACAAGATTTTACCAGTCATTCCCCTCTCTTACAGAACCGTACAACCCTCTTAGGGTTCCCAAAAAAATTCCATACGACTCTCCTAGGGTTCCCAGAAATTTCGCATGACCCTCTTCTTTTGAGTGTTTCAGCCCCTAAAACTTGGACATTGAGGAAAAGTTTGGCATAGGAGAGTATGTCCTTCTCCAACGCACCTCCAGAGACTCTTAGAATGAATTTTCGAGCATTTTGAAATGTTGGCCTTAGGGTTTCTCTAATTTCTGCAGAATTTTCAGAATTAGGGTTTCTGAAACTCATTGAAGGAGCTCTTCAGCTCACAAGTGTTCTCCTATATTTCAAAGGATTATTGTTGGAAGTCATAAGTCCAACAATAAAGGCATAAGTCTAGTTGAAATAATGTCTGTCTCCGTCTAAAATTATGATGAACATACCTATGATGGAAGATAAGCTTGATGGATCAAGCAACTTCAAGTTCCCGGAAGACAAGAATTTAGAGGAAGACTTATTGTGGGTGATACAAAAAGGTGACACTATGACTACCCTCTTCATGAAGATGTCAAGAGGATAGAGATTAGTTAGGTGCCGTTGGAGAAATCATATCAGCACCCTCATGTATGCACTTGTATATATTATTTGTATCATTTTCATGAGAGGAATTGCAGGAGGAAGGAACCTTCTTGCTGAAGTCATGGATTCATAGGGATCTCGGTGCATTCAGAAGAACAACACACCGGAAATGAAGACCCCAGGATTGATTGTTGAAATTGTTATTCCTCTAACCTATATTTCTAAATTTTGCTACATTACAAGTATATGTTGTAGCTGTGACAACAATCCTTAAATTGTTTTGATTTTAGAGATGTACTCATTATTCTCCTTTAGGAGATATTCTTGTTTTCTTGTTCCAGACAGGTTACAACAAAGGAAGATGTTTATCCTTCAGAAGGAGCCACTTGACTCAGAGGGAGTCAAAACTATTTGAGAAAGAGGAATAATATACCTATAATTGAGGAAACCAATGAAATAGTGCATGATAAGAATCCTTCTATGATTCTATGGGCAGAAGCATGCATGACACAATATATGGTCAGAACAAGAGTCTTCACCAGACTTTGAAAAACATAACTCCTGAAGAAGCCTTCACCGAAGTGAAGCCTGAGATTGAACACTTCAGGATATTTGGGTGCCCAGTGTATTTTCATGTACCCAAAGAGAAGAAGTCCAAGCCAGACCCTTCAGGGAGAAATGATACGATTATGGGATAATAGTGAATCTTTGAAGACATTCCAGATCGACATCCCTGGTAAGATACAAATTGAGACAAGCATAGATGTTGTCCTTGAAGAAGAGATAACCTTTCAAAGATCTAGAGAATCTCAGATAGAGATTGACAGTGAGACAATTCCTTCCCCCCCTTCAACAGTTCAGACAGAGACAGACATTATTCCAACTGATTCAGTTTCTCCGGTTGATATGTTCATAGATATTGCATTAAGGCATAAAAGGTCTGCCTAGTCTCACTCTGCAGAAAGCAGAGAAACATACAAGCCTGTTAAGGCACATCCCAAGAGAACAAATAGATTTTTTGAGCTACTCTTCAGCCATGTGCCACATCAATTATTATGAGCCTCCTTGTCATAGATAAGCAACAAGAGAACAAGTATGGCAAGATGCCTTAACAGAAGAATACTAGTATATATTAAAATAATGATGTATAAGATATTGTTCAAAGACTAGAAGGGAAGTTTGTGATGAATTCTAAGTGGATCTATAAGATCAAGCATGCAACTAATATAAGTGTCGAGAAATACAAAGTGAGATCTATAGCCAGAGGTTTCTCACAAACATAGGGAGTTGTCTATGATGAGACACTTGATTCAGTAAACTTGATACACTTCCATCCATACTACCATAGCTGAGTTGGAAACTATATCATATGGATGGATTCTTGATGAGTTTGGGTTTCAATGATAGTGTTGTTGATCCAAACCTATATTATTATAGTGTTGGTGATGAGAGCCTGATTTTGATGACTTATTCATAAAGCCTTGTTGTTGGATACAAGTAAGTTTTGACTTTTGATTTTGAGATGAAGGATATGAGTATGATGCACCACTTCTTGGGACAAGAAGTATGACAGAGGATCGATGATATTTTCCTAAGTCAAGGAAAACATATAGCGAGAATATTAAAAGAAGTTTAGTTTGACAGAATACAAAAACACCATGATAGATTTGAAGAAAATAAATGATGATTATTCAAACAAGATTGATCCATAGCTGATTGGATCATTGATGTATCCAATTAACACCAGACCTGATTCATGCTATGCAGTTAAAATGCTTCACTAATCCATGAGCCAGCCGAGACAATAGAGCATGTATTGAGATGTACACTAGGCGCAGTTTGACATGGTTTGAGATATGCCTCCAAGTGTGAAATTGAGTTTGCAGGGATATGCCTATATAGATTGAGTAGAGAGTTTAGTGGACTAGAAAAGCACACATGGTTGTTGTCTTACCGTGAAGTTTACCATGGTTTCCCTATGCACCAGGAAACAAAATTTTGTGGCATTGAGTACCACAGAAGCAGAGTATATAGCGAAGCAATGTGGCTTCACAAGATTTTGACATATTTACTTGATCATGAGACAAATCCTATGATGATAACAATAGTCATGTGTAAATCTCTTTGAGAGCCCAGTGGTTCTTGATGGATTGAAACACATTGAGATGAAATATCATTATATCAGAGATATGATGCAGAGGAAAATAATGCACATGTAGTACCTGCCTACTCATGAACATATCATAGATATCTTCATGAAACCACTTGTCAAGATAAAGTTCGAGTATTTGCGTGAGAGAATTGGCCTGGTGGAAAATGCCTCCCTAGTTGAGAGAGAGTGTTGATGATTGTAGCTACGTGAGACATTCTCCAGCTTACAAACCTGAGAGAAAGCCCCTGAGAGGGGTGTGTGGTTCTTATTCGAGACAGAGCTGGAACATAGAGATGGCCTCCTCCTTATAGAGAGTTGAGAAGAACTCTAGATGATTCTCGTATGTAGCGCAGTGAGAAAGGAGATTTGCAGAGTTGGACATGCCTATGGCTGAGCACAAGGTGAACGTGTGAAATCCCAAAGTGTTGGGTGCATCGTCATGAGAACATAAATGAAGATGATGTATTACCCTCCTCTGAGTAGAAGAGTTGATGAGAAACTCTAGATGACTCTCTTGTGTAATGCAGTGGGAAAGAAGATCTGTTGAGTGGATGTGCCTGTGGACGAGCACATGTGAATGCGATCCTAGTGGTTGTGCACTAGTGAAGAAGTAGTTCTCCTATGTAATGCAGTGAGCCAGAGATATGGACATCCCTATGGATGTGCCCCTAGTGGCTGAGAACTAGTGGGTGTATAAGATCCCTTGCTATATTGTTCAAGAGTCAGACCTCTCTGTGACCCTAATTGTAATGTAAAGGGTACAGGTCGGCCCCACCTTAATTTGATTAATAATAATTGCAAAAGATAATTAATTTGGTTAATATTAATTATATTGTGAGCTAGTGAGGTCAGCCCTGTTGTGCCAATAGACACTTCTGTTGACAGGTTCAGTCTAGTATAAGTAAAGGTAAATTCCCCATTGAGGAATCATAACTTTCATGTGAGTTTGGAAATTTCAGCAAGTACACCTTCATGGGAAAAGTGCACACCTCTCTTGGGCGCTAGTATTCTAGGGTTTGAGCACCCTCTTGTGTGCTAGGTTTTATTGGTGGTCAAGGTATTTTTCTTGAAGAATATAGCAAATGATTTTGGCTGTGTTTTCTTCCCTTGTTGAGAAGGGTTTCCCAGGATACTTCTTGTGTTCTTGTGCATGGTGTTTCTTCTTGTGATCTTGGTTGCTGCAACATTATTTTTTATGGTTAAGTTAAATGCTAAAATGGAATGAACTTCATGCTTAACCTTTCTCATAGAAAAATCAA
>WSFP011474479.1:0-17202 GCA_009831015.1 Picea engelmannii
ACCTGGGTTGCATCATTCCTCTGAATGTGTTGGATCTTGAGATCCTTCTGGATCTATGGCAAGAGATCCCTTCTCCTGCAAATACTCTTTAGGGTTTAACCATTAAACATATGTAAGTACATACCTTTGATAGCATTTGCAGGCAGTGGCTCCATTTGGTAGCAGCGGTAATCATTGCCAACTCTTGATAAAATTTCAAGGGTGATTGCAACTGGTTCTACGGCTGCAACTACAACTGGTACTGCAACTACAGCTGGTTCTAAGACTTCAACTGCAACTACAACTTAGGGTTATATGAGGAAACCCTAATTTTTCAAACTTCGAATTTTGAAAATCTGATCCAGGGGATAGATGCGCTGAGCTGAGGCGAGTATGATGGTGTACTCAGAATTTCAAAAATTCAACTTTTACCCCCTCAAACTTGATCTGCGGATTTCTGGACTGGTGCTTCTGGTTTTCTGGTACTTCTGGTACTCTGGTACTCTGGTTTTCTGGTACTTTGTGAAACTAGGGTTTCACTTTCCAGGAGATCTAGCCACTGAAAAGGTGCGCTCTAAGTGCCAAAATGATCCTTGGGGGAGGGCGCAACTTTCTAGGTGGTTTTAGGCTTGAAAAGATTCACTTTTGCAAAACCCTAATTTTTGGGTACGGTAACAGTGAGGTTTTTCCTCTTGCGAAATATGCTTCCTTCAGGTTGGCTCTGATACCATGTTAATTTTTATGCCATTATTATAGTTCTTTGCATTTCAATAGATAAGAGCACCATAAGAACAAGATCACTTAGAAATACACATTCACAAGAGACACAACATTTATCCTAGGAAACCCTCTAGGGGAAGAAAACCCAGCAAAAACTTCCTTATCATAAATTGCCAATACAATGTTCAAGAGATAACTCAAACCAACACATATAGTCCTCTCCAAGAGATGCACCACTCTTCTCCTCCTCTCTCCAACTGGTAATTGCAGCTTGCCTCATAAGAGAATGAGCAAGTGAGTTGTGTGATAAAGTGAGGCGCTAGCCTCCCTATATATACAAGACCGACACGTGTGAAAGGTCTTCACTGGCAGGGCCGACCTCTCACTCTGGGTGGGTAAACCCACCTTTAATTTAATTCTGGGTCTCAATAATAACTGTTGGGGCCGACTTCTTATTTTGCCTATTACAATTGTCCGATGACCAATCTGCAAAAGGGGATTTGGCCCTAATACAATTACTGACATGATTAATCCACAATGGGGATTAATCCTATGAATAAAATAACAATAATAATAAGAATACTCTTTGCAGTTACATTATTTTAACACAACCAAGAAAAGAGAGCAATAAACATGAAATCCTTACCTAGTTGAAGCATTAACAAGATGAAACCTTAATTCACCAAGCAAATTCCACCATAAAGCAAGAAACAAGCCTCCAAGAGAGCTAGCTCATCATCCATCCATCCATCCAATAGAAAAGATAAACCATCACAAGATAATGTATCCAAGAGAGATAAAGAGAAATTTCCCAAGTAGGGCCCAATTTTCAGCCAAGTATCCTTCTCCACATGGGAGAGATATGATAAAAATGAATTAGAGGTGACCTCTATTGATACAAATCCTCTAACAAATAGTTTGTCCACATAATTTAGGGTAAAACACAAGATAAGGGGTCAACAACCCTTTTCTTCCCCCTTTAGAAAAATATTATTATATAATTCATATTTTTTCACATAAGTAACGCCCTAAAGTATGACGTCACCCTTCTAGGGTGACATTTTGTCATTTTTGCAAGTCCTTGGAGTAGGAGATGAGTGCACTAGGCCTCCAAAGGCAAAGTGTCTTCAAACCAACCTTCTCCTCCATGATCCAAGGCTTCTCTCCTTCAAACATGCCAAGTGTCCTCAACCACCACTAAAACCCTAACCCTACTATGATGTCAAGCCCTCAAAGGTGATATTTTGGCTTCCTTAGGCAAGTCGTTTGGGTGGTAGGGGCTAGGTGAAGTCCTACATGATGTCTTCTAGGCATCAAAAGGCATGTCTTCATCATCTGGCACGTGGTCCCTTAGCATCCAACATGTGGGCTTCAAGCCCCATGGAAGCCTGAGATAGGCTTGTTCTTCCAAAACTATCCACTAGCTAGGTCCTGTAAAGACACATGGATACACCCTCCAAGGATCTCAAGTCAAATGAATCATGATGAGTAAATCAAATCAATAAAAGAGCCATCTAAGCATGTACATCCAAACCACCTCATCAAAATAAACCAATGCTCAAAGACCCTATGCAATTTGCCAAGTTTAGGTATGGGAGGGTTGACAAAATGACATATTGGGTGAATCATACCTTAGGTTTAGGGGTGTTTCTCGAGGGGACCTCCTTCTAAGTCATGTGGATGAGGTTTCATGGATGGGGGCAAGAATTTTGGGCATGGGGTTCATGACATATAAGGGCTTGTAGTGTCTTGTTTATGTGTGCCTTTGTAGAGGGTGTGTTGCACCTTTGTTTTCAATGCAACCTTTTTCCAAGCCCATTTATTGCCTTTTATTCTTTTAGGATGTTTCCAAGTTGAAGCCAAGGTGGGGCTTCTACCTAAGCATGAAAAAATGTGCCCACCTTGACTCTGCCCTGGTCACATCATGCTTCCCCAAGTTGAAAACATTTGTGGGGCTTCTACATGAGCAATTTTAATAGTGCCCACACATGCTCCATCTTGGTTGGCATTTTGTATTATATATTTTTCACAGGTCCCATTAGTTTCTTATGAGAGACATTTCGTTGTCCTCGAGATCCCTGGGCGAGCATCTAGAATCTTAATGATTGGCTTTTATATTTTTCCAGCTATAAGCCTTTAGGCCTTCAACCCCTTCTTCCCGTGAAATGAGGGACAACCCCTTCTTGGGTCAGTACACTCGAAAATTCCAAAAGGTGAGGAGATGAGGGGATGAAGTGTGGAAAGTGACAAGTATGGTTAGGAATGACACATGACACACTTACTCGTTAAAAGGACCTCCCAGTAGCATACCTATCCCTAAGGGTGACCCACCTACTAGGGCGCAATGCCAACTACCAAAGTGAAATAGGGCAAAGAGCATAATGTCCAAACAAACATTACATAATCAAAATTAGTAATAGATGCAACAAACTCAAATGCCTCAAATATTGAAATGACACTCACCATAATACATGAATTGTACCTCATGGAGCAAGACCCAATGTCTTTCAGAGCCCAGGTGCAATGGTGGATACTGTCGTGATGAACCTGGAGTTGTGGTGGTGAGGTGGGTCTCTTTCTGTGAAAGTGGACACTGTTGGTCAAGCTATCTTTTAGTACTCCATGTCTGCAACCAAAGGGACTAAAGACATCATCTCCTTAGATATCCCTAGGATTTGGGGATAACATCCAACTCCTACTTGGGGACATTTGGTCGTCGTAGAGTGCATGAGAACCTCAACATCTCCTGGTGGAACTATGCCTACACTGAAACAAAACACTGCAAAATCTAGGGGGGTTCTATCACCCTTCATCCACATACATCAAAACCAAAAATGAAACTAATCTAGAAAAGAAAATTTTAGCATTTTTTCAAAAATTTCTAAACTAAGTATGAAATCAATATGTAGTATGCAAGAAATCAAAATGACCTACCTACTTACATGTGGCCTTGGGGCTCTTAAGATTAGGTCCTTAAATGTTAGGTGAAGTTGTACAACCAGTGCAACCAGTTGATCATCTCATCAAAGTATCTCCCCTTGTGCTTAATCATGTAATCCAACAAAGATAAGTTAAGCACATAATGATCATGAGCATAAATGGACATATAATCAATGATGAAATGAAACTCATGTAGAGGGGTGGGAGGGAGGAAATGTTGTTGGAAAGAACATCCACAAGCTTGATCGATCCATCTCTGAACGAGACTATCGTATGTAGATGATGGCTTATCTTCATGACTGGAATTGACCAACTCTTTGTTTTTGTGTGTAGCAAGAACAAAAGTCAGGGCAACTTCAAGTAGATCTTCAACATGATGTGTTTCTTGGAAGTCTTCTTGATCACTAAAACCATATTTCTTCGTGATCATGGCACATAAGAAATTTAATCTATAACATGTTTCAACAAGATCAAGTGTCAACAAATCAGTAGGGTTTTCTTCAATGTTCTCTTCATCTGCAAGGGCTTGTTCTTCATCTTTGCTTGAAATGTCACTGCCCCATAGATGCTGAGAGGAGGTAAAGGATCCCAAGAAAACCTGTTGATTTACCAAACAATGGGAAATGGGGTAAGGCACAACCTCATGTGTAGAGAATAAATCCTCCCTCAGATTTAAGAAACGTTGCTTCTTTATCTATAAATCCCCACCAAAAATCTCAATGTGAAAGTACTTTTGTTTGGTAGTGCGGATCTCAGAGTACCGCGGGTTTGCCACAACCTGGTGTCTATCAAAATCTGATCATAACGACTGAAAATCCTCACAAAACAAATCTGCATCCCCAAAATGGTACATATCAAGGGATGACCTAAGATCACCCTGAGTATGTTGCAACAAGTCATCCTCGAAGGGGAAGAACAAATATGTAACCATATCATCACTAGGTTTCCAAACATCCGAATCATACATGTATGAAGACCAGTCCTTTGACAATGACACCTCATCCACTTTTGCTTGAGAGCTACCCTCAATATCATAAATGAGGTCTCTATCAAAAATCAAATGACCAAAATCCCATCTACGTCTCCCAACCTGTATGAAATCATCAATGTGTAGATCAACCATGTCAGAGAGGTTCTGCACAAGATCATTTGCATCATCGATGCTAATCATTTCTTCATCTTCGTGTGCAGGAGGAATACAAGTTTGAAAGACCTCACCCTCATCAAGCGGGAGAAAAGATAATGATGTCTCAACATGTTGCGCCTCATCATGATTCTTCTTTCTCTTTATGGACATGCCCCTCCATCACCTCTTCATCATGAGGGGCTTGATCCTTAGTGCAAGATGCTTTGTTTGTGTTATCTAAAAAGGATATGTTGCATCCAAGGGTTCCTCTAATAATTCTTCACTTCCAAAGTCACAGAATAAAGTGTCATCAAGATATTCAAAATGATTACAACTCATCATGTTCTCTTCTTGATGCGCAGGAGGAACAAAGGCTTGGATTTCTTCATCAAATGGAAGGGAAGATACAAGCACTTCATATTCATTGAATGTATCGTTTAGATCTCGAGCATGAGAATCTTCATTGGAATCCTCATCTATAGGAAAACCTTCTCTGCAAAGAGAATCTTAGAGCTCTTGGAAAGTATCTTGCAGATTTTGGGTAGCTGGCCGATAATGTCTGAGGAATTCTTCAATGAGCTTTGTAGAATATGGGATACTCCTTGGATTACATGAGTGTGCAAGCCAATTCCTTTGACTTGATTCCAGTGAAGACACACAAATTTTCATCAGCACATCTTCATGTAGCACATTTAAGCTTGAATCATATTTCATATAACTTAGGACATGGGTCACTGTTAGAGCTAGATCACCATCAAATTTAGGGAACTTTTCCCTCCACTCTGTAGAGCAATGATTTGGATATCCGAGGATATTCTGAACATCAAGAGAAGGATACACCTTATGGAATTCCCAGGGTAAGTCCCGTTGACGAGGATGGTTCCATTACTTAGGGTAATACCTTAATGGAGTCACCAGATGAGATCAAGGCTCATCAAATGATGGAAAGGGTAATTAAGGAAAGGTGGGTTCTTGGGTTGTGGAGTCGCCACATGAAATTAGAAAGCTCATCAAAGAAAAAGGGGAGAGGAAACTTCCCTTAGGTGTAGTCACTAGGAAAACTAGGGAAAGGCTTTGGGATAGATTGCCAAAGTGTCATTAGGGTTCGGAAGAGGATTCAAAATCATCCTCGACAATGATACCAAATATTATCGCACAAGTTTTAGGTTGGGCAAATCCCGAACCAAACCACAATATGGGGACAACTAAGAGAACACCTACCCATTGTCACCTAAGATAGGTATTCCCGTCACTTTAGAGGTGAAGTGATCACCTCAAGGGGGGAATCTCGGGTGACCCTAGGGGGAAATCAGAAGGAAAGTGAGATGATGAGATGAATTCCCCTATAGGTCAAGTTGATTTGTGGAAGATGGCTTTGATGGTACATCTAAGAAGTGGTTTAAGGTTGCCAAGTCTTTGGGTAGCTGTGGAAAGTGTTTGTACCTGCCCGAGACACAAGAACATCCAATTGTATGAGGTATATGTTAGGTGGAAAAGCAAGTTAAGATTGTTTTCCCTATTTGCAGAAGTCAACAAAAATATATATCAGCAAACAAATGATTATTAGAGCTGCTAAAAAGATGTTAAAAGTCACGTAAATGATGCAAGAGCTTAAGCTAGGTATAACTAGTACAACTCAAGATTGAAAGAGCAAGATTTTAGCATAAATGTAAGGTTGTCATAAAAAAGTGTTGTAGAGATATAATTGCAGCCTTATGGCTGTAGCAAACAATTTGTTACAACATAAAAATCAGCCACCAAAACTAGCAAATAATCCACCCAAAATGTGTGTTGGAACTAGTAGATTATAGGGGGTAATTACTAGCAACTTTTGATGGTTGAAAATAGAGTTATTTAGGGTTTTCTGCAGCCGTAATGGCAGTATATTAAAGTTGTAACAATACTGGAGAAACAAAACGCCCTTGTGGCCTTAGCAAGCTTAGAGCACAGAGAAAATATTTCAACTTAGACAATCTCAATATCTCAATTTTTTACGATTACCAATGCAATGATTTATTTCTCCAATGCATGAAGATTAGTGTCTTTCTATTGGGTAAATGGAGTCTCTTGATTAAACAATTTGGACGAGTTACTTCCTTGGGGTTGTAATCCATTTTACTCCCCAAGGCAAACCCTAACCAACAAGGAAAACCTAGGAGGGTGTAAGCCCTTTTACTCCTCCTAGTATCCTTTGCACCAAAATTATTTCGAATAATTATAATGAACTTGGAGGGAGTTGTATGTTCTTATACTCCCCAAGAAATCATCAAAATAACTTTACAACCAAGAAAAGAGAGCATTAAACATGAAATCCTTACCTGGTTGAATCTTTAACAAGATGAAACCCTAATTCACCAAGCAAATTCCACCATAAAGCAAGAAACAAGCCTCCAAGAGAGATAGTGCTTCATCCATCCATCCAATACCAAAGATAAACCATCACAAGATAATGTATCCAAGAGAGATAAAGAGAAATTGCGTAGGGCGCAAATTTCAACCAAGTATCCTTCTCCACATGGGAGAGCTATGATAAAAATGAATTAGAGGTTACCTTTATTGATACAAATCCTCTAACAAATAGTTTGTCCACATAATTTAGGGTAAAACACAAGATAAGGGGTCAACATCCCTTATCTTTCTCCTTTACAAAAATATTATTTTTTAATTCATACTTTTGCACATAAGTAAAACCCTAAAGTAAGACGTCACCCTTCTAAGGTGTCGGTTTGGCACTTTTGCAAGTTGTTGGAGTAGGAGATGAGTGTGATAGGCCTCTAAAGGCCAAGTGTCTTGAAACCAACCTTCTCCTACACGATCCAAGGATTCTCTCCTTCAAATGTGCCAAGTGTCCTCAACCATCAGCAAAACCCTAGCCCTACTATGACGTCAATCCCTCAAAGGTGACGTTTTGGCCTCCTTAGGCAAGTCGTTTGGGTGGTAGGGGCTAGGTGAGGTTCTCCATGATGTCTTATAGGTATCCAAAGACATGTCTTCATCATCTGGCATGTGGTCCCTTAGCATCCAACCCATGGGATTCAAGCCCCATGGAAGCCCAAGCTAGGCTTGTTCTTCCAAAATTGTCCACTAGATAGGTCCTGCAAAGACAAATGGATACAACCTCCAAGGATCTCAAGTCAAACGCATCATGATGAGTAAATCAAATCAATAAAAGAGCCATCTACGCATGTACATCCAAACCACCTCATCAAAATAAACCAATGCTCAAAGACCCTATGCAATTTTCCAAATATAGGTATCGGAGGGTTGAGAAAACGACCTATTGGGTGAATCGTACCTCAAGTTTAGGGGTTTTTCCCAAGGGGACGTCCTTCTAAGTCATGTGGATGAGGTGCCATGGATGGGGGGAAGACTTTTGGGCATGAGGTTCATGACATATAAGGGGTTGTAATGTCTCATTTATGGGTGCCTTTGTAGAGGATGTGTTGCACCTTCATTTTCAATGCAACCTTTTTCCAAGCCCATTTATTGCCTTTTATTCTTTTAGGATGTTTCCAAGTTAAAGCCAAGGTGGGGATTCTACCTAAGTATGAAAATTTGTGCCCACCTTGACTATATCCTGGTCACATCGTGCTTCCCCAAGTTGAAAACATGTGTGGGGCTTCTACCTAAACAATTTTAACAGTGCCCATACATGCTCCATCTTGGTTAGCATTTTGTATTATATGTTTTTCACGGGTCCCATTAGTTTCTTATGAGAGACATTTCATTATCCTCAGGATCCATGGGCGAGCATATAGAAGGTTAGTGATTGGCTTTTATCTTTTGCCAACTACAAGCCTCTTGACCTTCAAATCCTTCTTCCCATGAAATGAGGGACAACCCCTTCTTGGGTCAGCACACTCGAAAATCCCAAAAGGTGAGGAGATGAGGAGGTGAAGTGTAGAAAGTGACAAGTATGGTTGGGAATGGCACGATGACTCGTTAAAAATGACCTCCCAGTAGCATACTTATCCCTAAGGGTGACCCACCTACTAGGGCGCAAAGTCAACCACCAAAGTGAAATAAGGCAAAGAACATAATGTCCAAGCAAACATTACATAATAAAAAACAATAATAGATGCAACAAACTCAAATGCCTCAAATATTGAAATGACACTCACAATTATACCTGACATGTACCTCATGGAACAAGACCCAATGTCTGTTAGGTAGCTAGAGAAGTAGTAGTAGGGGCCCATAGTGATAGTAGTGGAGGCCATTCAATGTAAGGTGGACTAGGTCCACTATATTATTAAATAAGGCCCACTATGGTAGTTAGATATAATAAATGGGTAGTCAGATATAATAAATGTAAGAGAACTTCTTAGAAGGTTCTCAAGAAAAATTGGTATCCGAGCACTTTCCTTGGGTAGTATATGAACCTGAAGTGCACCGCCCTTTTTTTCTTCCCTAGAAAAATTCTGCAAAAAGAGAAAAAACTTATTCCCTTCTTTGGCCAAGGAAAGTGCTCTGATACCACTTGTTAAGAACCAAAGAACTGAATACAAAAGCACCATAGGTTCTTCCCAAGAAAAATTCTTCCCTTCTTTGGCCAAGGAAAGTGCTTTGATACCAATTGTTAAGTACTTGAATAGATTTGAAGATAAATCTCAAAATATATCCACAACCTGAAGGGCGACACAGTTCATGTTCATATACTACCCAAGGAAAGTGCACTTTCCTTGGCCAAATAAGGGAAGAATTTATTATATTTGACTACCCATTTATTATATCTAACTACCATAGTGGACCTTATTTAATAATATAATGGACCTAGTCCACCTTACATTGAATGGCCTCCACTATTATCACTATGGGCCCTCTGGGCCCCCACTACTACCTCTCTATCTACCTAACATTCCATCCCCCTTATGAAAGCGTTGTCCTCAATGCTTGATGTACAACCATATACCAAGGTCCCATGGATAATTGTGGACCATAATGCTGAAGAAGACTGGACAACCAAGGTCCCATTTAGAAAGGAAAGCCACCGTACTGAAGTAGTCCAATCGCCATTGTAAACCCGGGTCCCATGTCCAAGTGCTCATGTGAACTCCACGTGAAATATTTTACTCAAAATGATGCTCCAAAGACTAACACCTGTCATGTGGATCCAAATAAGAAGATCCATCCACATAATGGAAAAGGGTCATAGCAGAATATGGAATGAATAATACCACTGTAGAATATGCAGGATGGACACTGGTAATAATCATTGGCTCCCGATTTGTCACATTGATTCTCTCTACAGAAGGTGGATTAGAGTCATCAAATAAAATATGAAAGTGGTTGTCATCCCAAAAATGACAACTATCCATATATCAATCATCACAAGCGGCCTCAAAATCATACCAAGCATATATTTCTTGATTATATTCATCCCTGATGTCTGCCATAATAAATCTTTCCTGCATGCTATCCAATGAATCTTGACTACTATGAAAACTATCATTGAGGCTGTCTGTGAGGCCATCTACAAAGTCATCCAATGTGTCATACAATTGGGATTTGAATGCTTTAGTAATTTGTAGAATTTCTTTGAGGGTTTGAGAGGAAATAGCCATCTAAGCACCCTATGAACTCTGCGGTCCCACAACCATCATGAAAAAACCCAAAAAATAGAACAATAAATTACTGTAGAAAATCACGGCTTTTTCCGGAAAAACCCTGAAAAACTGTTAAATTTAAAATGCTCATAACTTTACTTCCCGGGCTCCGTTTCAGATGATTTTTTTTTTGTTGAAATTGGGTATTGTTCCAAGAAGAATTCAAATACCCAATTTGTTTCTCCAAATTCAGCTCGTAAAGCTTTATATTTGAACTTGAAGTGCGCCGCCCTCTTTTTCTTCCCTAGAAATATTCTGCAAAAAGAGCAAACAATTCTTCCCTTCTTTGGCCAAGGAAAGTGCTCTGATACCAATTGTTAAGTACCTGAATAGATATGAAGATGAATCTCAAAATAGATCCACAATATCAACAAGAATAATCCAAACCATTCACCAAATACTGAACACAAGAAATAGAGAAAACCCTTGAGGTAGGGTAACACCATATATTATTCCTTAAGGAAGGAATGCACTCCTCAAGCAACACTTGCTTGTTACAATGACAATATTCTTCACCATGTTTCATTACATTGCTTACACTTCTTTATATAGCTCTCTCTATCTCCTAAGAACCTTCTAGAGATTCTTCTCACATTTATTACATCCAACTACCATAGTGGGCCTTTATTAATATAATGGACCTAATCCACCTTACATTGAATGACCACATTCTCATATATTAAATGATTCCAACTAATGATACATAACCACATTCCCACTGGGTACCTCCCTAGGTACCCCATATTATCTCCCTAGGTATACTACAATGTCTTTTGGAGGCTAGTTGATGTGGTGGATACCGTGGTGATGAACCTGGAGCCGTGGTGGTGAGGTGGGTCTCTCTCTGTGCAAGTGGGCACTGCTGGTCAAGCCGTCTCTCGATACTCCATGTCTGCAACCGGAGGGCCTCGATACATCATCTCCTTAATTATCCCTAGGAGTTGGGGATAACAAGCACATACAAATAATCTATTTCATTGGTTTTGGTTGGGTTGTTCCCTAGTTTGGCACCTTGGATTTCATTTGCTTCTCTTGAAGCCTCCGGTGCCCCTCCCTCTTTGCGTGGAAAAATAAAAGGTTAGTAGTCTTCTACTGTATTGCAAATTTCTCGAGGGATTGTTGGAAAAGGGATAAGTTATTAGTTATGATAGATTGTTAGCCATGGGAAACAAATCAACACACCTTCATTGCAATGTCACACAACACAACTATAGAAGGAATGTGCATTGTACCAACATTTTCCTACGAATTCTATGCAAAATTCAAGATACTACCTATGTCTCATCCAAAAAAGAAGATACTACATATGTCTCATCCAAAAAAAGATACTACCTATGTTAAAATTTGCATCCTCGATCACTACTCTACCCCTGCAATTCTCTTATGCCATAGCAGGGGTGACAAAGTTGTAGCTTCTTCTATGTTTTGAACATAATTATATACATGCAATGTTTAATCATGTGATACAATTGCAAATACCACTGTTGTTTGTATTGTATGCTTATAAGTTTATGCACTAGTTTGCTGTTTGACAAGGTAATTAGAGGATAAGGCGATACATATCTAGATCTTTCCTATTTTAAGAAGATATATATAATTTATTTTGATTTACTAGTAAGTGATGATGATAGTAAAAATTGTCTTTTTTTTTATTTCATTTGCATACCAAATTATAATTAGATATATAGATAACAAATAACTTTAAATGATATCTAGAATTAAAAAATATACATAAGTAATTTCTTTTGTTTTAAAAAAAAATTATTATACCATTAACTTCAATATATTATCTTTTTTCTCATTAAATAGGATAGTAATTAAAACATATATTACTTTTAATCTTATTAAAATACCAAATACTATTCCATTTACAATTTAACTTTTTACTTTTAATCTTATTAAAATACCAAATACTATTCCATTTACAATTTAACTTTTTAATTTTAATCTTATTAAAATACCAAATACTACTCCATTTACAATTTAACTTTTTCCCATCACTATCTACCAAAACCATTGCAAAATCGAGATCATTGAGTTTTGAAATTGATAAAAAGTGATAAATTAGAAGATTATAAGCTGTATAAGAATTTATCACAAAATCTTTGACACGATGGATGAAGACGATGAGAAACCGGAGCCTCAAATACTCTGCGTGGCCCCGGCGCCCCCCTTCCCCAAACTGAAACTAACTTTCGAAATAAAGCACGCGACACCGATTTCAAACGCGAAGAATTCACATATATATTTCATCCGAGCTGAGAAAATTTTATATTCATGGCGCCATTGGCCCTAGCTTTGCCGTTACTATGCCCCCGCTCTTCTCCTCGGCCATGGCATAGTCATCGCCATTGCGCCCCTGCAAATCTCCAGCAAAGCCTCAGTTCCCGCTCCAGATTTCCTCGCCTTCCAATAGGTCTTCGTGTACGATGTTTCAGGGGTGAAAATGGTGAAAAATCGGGCGACACAGACACGTTTTCGAAGTATTCGGGATATGTATTTGAAGTAGGGACGTTAGAGGCCGAGCTGTTGGTTAACTATGATCCGGACAAAATCGCTTTAATTTATCGTAAGCGACCGCTTCTTCTTTTACGGCGTTTACTACAGATTGGATCGACATTTGGACGCTGGTTCGGGCTACGCTACATTGACGGTGTCCTCCGGCGTTCGGATTCCATGTTTAAGGTACTTTTCAGTGTTTGCAGTTATTTATTTATTTTTATATCACCATTTGTACACAATCGTAACATTTAATGTCAGATTCAGGCCGCTCCGTCAAATTTGACGTGAATTCAACAATATCTTGAAATTTAATGTCAGAATTGGGGTCGCTTTGTGTAATTTTACATAAATTCGACAATATCTTGATATTTAATGTCAGTATTAGGACCGCTCCGTCGCATTCGAAGTAAATTCGACGGTATCTTGTAGTTCAATGTCAGAAATAGGGCCGCTCCGTCGAAATTGAAGTAAATTCGACGGCATCTTGTAATTCAATGTCAGAATTCGGGTCGCTCCGTCGAATTTGACGATATATTTAAATACAATGTCAGAATCATGGCCGCTTCGTCGAATTTGACGTAAACATAGCAATATCCTGAAATTTAACATCAGAATGATATTAGGGGCGCTCTGTCGAATTTGACGTAAATTGGACAATATCTTGAAATTCAGTTCAGAATTAGCTCCGCTCCGTCGAAGTTGACGGAAATTCGACAATGTCTGACAGTTGATGTCAGAGTTAGGGCAGCTCCGGCGAATTTAACGTAAATTCGACAATATCCGGATATAATTTCCTTTAAGCGCTGCACTAAAATTTGACGGATATCTACGTTTTACTACATTCGTAGTATTACTTTAACAGGTTGTGGTCGTGTAATGCGAGAAATAGGGCCGCTGCTTTGAATTTAACATAAATTAGAAAATATCTTGACATATATTTCTGTGAGCGTGGCAGTAAAGTTTGATGGACTCTTAGGTTTGTTACAACAAAATCTAGTACCCCGTATGATATAAAGTCCTAAGCATGAAGGAGCTAATTCAGGAAGACTATCCACTGTCACTGCAGTAGCTCTAAGCATGAAGGAGCTAATTCAGGAAGACTATCCACTGTCACTGCAGTAGCTCTAAAGCATCAAGGAGCCAGTCTTGTGCAATTCAGGAAGACTACCCACTGTCACTGCAGTAGCTCTTCCTCTCACTTTTGGTTGTCTCTTCTCCAACTAAGAAGGGCTTCCCTAAGAATAGGATTTCTAAGGCTACAGAGTGGAGGCACAAGGTGATATATTGAAGAGTAAGCCTAAGCAAAACAAATTGTAGTATAGATGGATAAGTGGATGATGTGAAAACAAAAGATAAAGGTGGAAAACCCCAAGACCAAGTGCCTAATCAAACCTTGGGCAAATGTCATCAAAGAGGGATGGATCAAAGAGGGCAAATGTATGAAAATCTAAGGCAATAAGGGCTGCTATGCATGCCACAAATCAGTTTTAACTTGCTGAAATCTATTGCAGAAAATTATCCTCGGAAATTTAGGGCTGCCATTCTCAATATTACTATGAAGGTGATGCCCTATCAAACTAGCAGCAGCTAGGTTTATTAGGTTTAAGCTTGATACAACAAAATTAACAATAAGAGGGATCAAATCCACATTACATTAATCAAATGAAACATAGCTCATTACAAGTCCTTCATAACAAAATTAACAAGGGTTTCCTACAATAAAAATCAATGTATGAGAACATTTCAATCATAAAGCCTCACATAAACAAGATGCTATACTTCCAATCTTCCATTAAACTCCAAACATATGATGTACAAATGTAGTCCAAGGGGAAAGCTCCTCAATCCCCAAAGTCTCAACAACCATTACAATGGAGAGAAAGCTCCTCTTTATAGAGGGAGTTTATTCTCTCCTACAATAAACAAATATTATTTGCTAACTGACTCCATGAAAAGTCAAAGAAATAATATAAAAATGGAGTAGTTAGATCACTCCTCAGTCCATACTTGACCATGTCAAGCTATGTGGACATAAACCTCTCCAAGAGAACCCACCCTCATAAAAAATAGAAAGAAAAACAATGAATACTATGTTGCATGAGTTTCCGAATCATGGGAATGTTGGGAACATGGATAGAGTGTTTGGAACGGTTAGAAGTTTCGCCCAAATTTGTAGGAAACGTTAGGTTAGGAGCAACAATATCATTAATTAAAAAAATATAAAAAATATTCTAGACCACAATGTATATAGATAATAATACACACTAGCTAAAAGACGACAATGGATGGTGTGTTGATATATATCATGTTTCAATTTATAAGCTGCTTGAAGGTACTACTTACCAATGTTCATATTACATTCATGGTATATGAACACACCCCACACATATTTGGCTGAACTCAAAACTGAGAACTGTAATATAATGCCAATACTAGAATGTTTTACGTCCTAGCAATGCCTAGACTCTAGAATTTATTTCAATCAAAATGTAGGCCATTCTTGAACTGTTTTGTCTGCTAGCAATGCCTCATATTTTAGTATTTAAATTTTATATCAGTCAAATTGGAGGCCAATCCAAGACAGCTCTGCCTCCTACTGTGTGCTGGAATTTCTATATAGTATATAGTATATACTATAGCGTATTAGACTTTACTACGTTAGTATATTCAACTATTCAACAAGTTACAAGTAACAAAACTCTGCCACTGATCTCTATAACTAAAGCCTGGAAAAAAACTTAAAACATGTCATGTCATAAGCTATTAGTATTAGGATTTAGCAGACCTCATAGGCAATTAAAATAGTAAAACCACACAACAGAATTTAAGAAACCATGTAGTGGAACTTACAACAATCCAGGAAATTACACAGCAGAATTTAGTGGACAAGCATATCTGGAAAACGTTGGTTTGAGAAAATGACAAATGCTAGTAGTTGGTCATGAATTCTCAATTGTGAATACTCAATACATCTGGAAAACATTGGTTTGAAAAAATGACAAATGCTAGTAGTTGGTCATGAATTCTCAATTGTGAATACTCAATACACCTTGGCCTTCCTCACACAAGACTCACAATGCTGCTCGCTCACACAATGACTCAGAATGCAACATGATACCGGACAATGTGTATTCTTCTGCTTCATGACGGGGTAGCTATTTTATTGGTAGAAATTAAGGTTTTTAAAATTGTTTTATGGTTTTTTGGGGGGACATCATGAGATTGGCATTGAAACAGTGAGAAAACATGCCAAGGATGCAAAAATTTGGGGCCCAAAGCTTGGGAGCTTGTGGGAGCTACCTGTTAGACATGGAGCTTCTACAAACTCCCTATATTGGAAACTCCATTAAAAAATTCCCTATACCGGAAACTCCATTAAAATGTTCCCAAACTCCCATTTCTTTGACATTGAAACTCGCAAAAAGCTCCTGTTGCCGTCCTTATACACACTTGCAAACATGGAAAAAGTCTCACTCCACTTATTGTGTCCTTGGAGGCACAATGCCTAAGTTCAAGCCCACTATCACCTCGACTTGAACTTCTTCCATCTAGGCTTACTCCTAGGGAAGCCAAGGGGGGTAGACCCTAGTTACTATGTGAATTATTAAATGAATTCTAGGAGTAAATTTTAGTTTGTCAAAGGTAAGGGGAAGCTAGCCTATATGGCAAGCAACAATGCAAGTGCAAATCTTTAATGAAAATCAGCCCTTTCCCTAAGTCAACTATGACTAGTGCCTAAGGTTGGGTAATGGGGTCAATTTAAAGCTACACAAAAGATCTAAGTACAATTATACAAGAAATAAACAATGCTATGGGATTATCAACAATAAAGAAAGAAATCACTTTACACTTGAGATAGTTACAAGATGAAATATGGCAAGATAACTTACAATGACAAATTAGATGATTGCACAAAATACACAAAAGAAACTAAAGAATGGTTAGATAATGAAGAATTTCAACTTACATCAATTTACAAATGAAATAATTGCAACATGTCATGAATAAAACTTATAATGAAAAAAGAATAACCACTTAGATGATTTTGCAATTATACAAAGGAGAAGTTAGATCCTATACCAATGAACATGAGATATCCACAATGAAAGATGTTGCTTGAAAAGTAAATTTGCTTTGAAAGTGACTTGCTTGAAATGTCAATGTAGTTGAAAAGTAAATTGCTTTAAAAATATGATTGCAAAACTTGAAAGACAAATTGCTTTGAAAGTGAGATTGCAAATGTTGTGAATGTAGTGTGTAGGTTAATTTTAGTAAGTTTTAAGTCTCTCTTTGATTAGGGGGATTAGATGTGATAGATTGAAGCCTAGA
>WSFP011474480.1:0-17202 GCA_009831015.1 Picea engelmannii
GTGGATAGACGACATGTTCAAGGATGAAACAATTCTAGTGGGTTCGTTCCTTGTGCACAATGGAATCTTCCTCTCTCTTTTCTTGGCAAAATGAAATTAAATGCAAGGTGGGGGCTCCCCCTTTTATAGGATTTTTGTTGGCATGTAGCATGAGGCAGCGTAGACTTTGAGTTAAATAGCATCGGTGTGTCGACAATGGTAGTATCAAACTCACCAACAGGAAACAATACAATATCGACAAAGTTAAAGGGAACTAAGCCAATATCGAAGTTAGCATATCGATGGAGTTTGGAGGAAGTCCATTGGAATAAAGGTCGACGTATAAAAAATGATGAGGAGAACATCGTGTTAAATATAATGTAACATCAACAGGCTAACTGTACACTGCCAACTATCCTAGCCAGCTGTACTTTCTATTCTTGATTTGCTTGAGCCTATTTAGCTCAGCTATTTCCCTTTGCATAGTACTTCTTCAGAAATTCTTCATGTACTCGTTTTGTACTCTTCTTCTTATATTCTAATATACTATTTTTTGTTCTATTCTTTCTCTCTACATTTCTTACTTCACAATTTATCATGGTATCAGAGCTTCAATAGTAAGCCTCTTCACACAGTCTGGAGAGAAACACGATCCTCAAATAGCGCAGAGCTTACACGGATCTTGAGAGCACGCGACACAGTCTTTTTCAAAAGGATTGGAGAGATGTCCATTCATACTCTCAAAAGATCAGTGTAAGAAGCTCACACGAGGAAGCAGAGTTCTATACGCTCAAAATATTGAGGAAGTGAAGACTGCAGATGGAGAAATAGTAAAGATTCTTGCAAAACTTTCAAATTCATAAAATATTCACGAAGAAGAGTTGCAGGACGCAGGAACATTTGAAGAAATCAAAGAATTCCTTCAACTTTGTTAAAGATTCCTACAGAATGTAGAATCGTTTAAAGATTTACGAGAATTCTCTCAAATCCATCAAATATTGCAGCAGACAACGCTAAGCTTCAAAGAACTCGTGAAATTCTTTCAAATCTTTGAAAGAATCATGAACTTTTCTTCCAAAGGAGAAAATTCCTTCAAATATAGCAAAGATCACGTCAGAGGAGAAAAGAATAGCTGACGTAGCAGTAAGATCCATCCTCTAAAAAGATCTGAGGCAGAAATCCAGTTCAGAAGGGACAAGGAGAGCGTGAAAAAGGCGAAAGAACTTCAACCATTAGATCTTGCGTAGAGGACCGACAGTCGTTGGATCCGCGAGAAAGTGCACGAGGTTTAGTCCTCTAGAGCGTATAGGATAAATTTTGACTTGTGAAGTCGTGAAATCCTGAAATCATCTAGACCGTCCATTAAGAGACACGTGGCGAGATCTCGGCATTTCGCTGACTTGCAAGGTGTAAAGGTCAGAAGACTACCGTGAGAATTCGTGAATTGTGAAATCATGAGTTATTCTCGATCGTTGGATCAAAATATATCGTGATCCGTTGATCTGATCCGATCACAAAATTAGGGATTGGGAGTTGGACGAATGAAGGAGACTGCTCTCCAAAACCCCGATACGCGAAATCCTGACATCATGAATCGTGAAATCCTGAGAGGATTGTCAGCCATCCATCTTAGAGGATAGGTGGAAGAAGATCCAAGTGCCATCATTTCAGCATTTCGGAGTTCGGGATATCGGAGGTCTTGTTGAAAAAAGGTCGCGACACTCCATGGCGAAAGTTCCGAAATCCCGAAAAGATCATAGCCGTCCATTCGTTTGGACATGTGGCAGAGATCGAGGAAACCATCGGCATCTCGGCTACTGGGGATTCAACTTGATAGAGGATTTGGTGTCGCAAGTCATGAAATCATGAAATGACGAGGACCGTCCATCTTAAGGGGATGTGTGGCAACAATCTAGGCGTTCGGGGAAAGTCCTGAAAGGAAAGGCCATCAGCATTTCGAGAATCGACTTTTCGGGAGTCGAGAGACCAAGAGGTCGCGTGGTTGAGTCACGAAACCCCGAAAGGGACTACGGTCATATCAAGAGAGGTCATGTGGACCAGAGGTATAGCCCAAGGGGCTAACTGAAGTTAACACCATTTTGGCAAATCGACATTTCAGAGTTCGCGGTTTCGGAAACTCTGGGACAAGAGTTCTAAACTCGCGAAATAACAAATCGTGAAATCCCGAAGGGATCTGGACCATTAGATCATAGGAATATCTGGACCTTTGAATCGTCCAAAGGTGAAATTTTGGCATTTCGCATACCGAGAGTCCAAAGGACCCAAGATCGTCGCAGCAAAACTATCGAAGTCTCGAAACATGAAATCCCGAAAAGGTGTTTGAATAAGCACTAGGATACTTTGGATTTCGACGATTTGAGGGACAGAGAGCCAGCAAAGGCATCGCTATTCTCTAATTCACGAAAATCCAGTAGCGCGTTAACCTTTAGGCATGTGGTCATATTGTTCGGAGACAAAGGGCCAATCTAAGGCCGTTAAGCCCTCTTCGGCGTTTCAGCTATTGGAGGTTGGAGTGACAAGAGATCAGAGGACTTGTATAACGAAGTCCCGAAGACAAATCACGAAGCCAAAAATCACGAAGTTGAAACTTGCGAAATCTTGAATCGCAGAGTTCCGAAGTCACTGCAAATTACACACAGGAGACAGGTAAGTACAATTTTTTTTCTCTTTCTGTTTTTTTTGCTGAATCCTTTAAAATATGGCATCGTCTAGCAATTTAGGACCAACTTAGGGTATGATTCTTCTTGGAAAGAACTATGATTTCTGGTCTCTTCAGATGAGATCGTTCTTGCAAGAACAAGAGTGTTGGGATCTAGTGGAGCATGGATATGTGGAACCAGATCCAGCAGACCTGTCTGCCATGACTAATCAGAAGAAAATTGCTCAGGCAACGCAGAGAAACAGAGAAAATAAAGCTAAATTTTGGATTCAAAATTCTGTGGATGACTCAATTTTCTCAAAAATCACAGGCGCTGGTACTTCAAAACAGGCCTAGGACATCCTTAAATCTTCCTACCAAGGAAATGACAAGGTCAAAATAGTTAAATTGTAGACCTCGATTTAAGGATGACAGAGTCCGAAAATGTGGATCAGTTCATGACCAGAGTCATGGGCATCGTGAACCAGATCAGATTGACTGGTGAAACCATCATTGATCAATGCATTGTTGAGAAAATCCTCAGAAGTTTACCAAAGAAATTTGAAATGGTTGTAACAATAATCCTTGAATCCAAGGATCTGTCAAGTTTTTCAATAGATGAACTAATTGGTTCTCTGGTGACACATGAGACCAGATTGCATCTCACAGATGAATCAATCGCCAATGCTTTCAAAATGCAAGTCTCCTTCAGCAGAGGGAGAGGCATAGGGCGAGGAAGAGATCACCAAGGAAGAGGGAGCAGTCACATAAATCCTCATTCCAGTGGAGGACACAAACAACAACAACCGAATCAACACTTCCAAGCACATAGACAACAAAATCAGAATCAGAGTTTTCAGCCTCAAAGAGGCAAAGGGAGACGATCAAATGACAAAACAAGCATACAATGTTATTACTGCAAAAAGTATGGGCACTATGAATCTAAATGCAGGAAGAAGCAAGCAGATCAACTCTAAGGCAAAGTACATGTGTCAAATCACACAGGAGAAAACTCAGGAGGTATGTTTCTTTCGTGCCACAAGACTGAACAACAACCTAAAGATCTCAGGTTGCTAGACAGTGGATGCAGAAATCACATGACAGGTAACAAAGATTTAATTTCATGCATTTATTCTTCACTCTCATCTGACATTACACTTGGAAATGATTCTTTAGTCAAAGTTCAAGGAAAATGAACTATTCCTATTCTTACTAAACAAAATGTAAAGAAAGACATAAACAATGTCTATCATGTTCCAAATCTGAAACATAATCTTCTAAGTGTAGGACAACTCATTGAACATGGATATAAGGTACTCTTTGAGGGAGCATATTGCAAGATATATGACAAAGTCCCAAGCAGAAAATTGATTTCTGAAATCCACATGACTCAGAATAGGATGTTTCCCCTTACACTCAGAACTGCAAATCTGATTCAACCATATGCACAAAGTGCATCAACCCTAAATGAAACTATGGTTTGGCATACAAGATTTGGACATCTACCCTTTCAGAGTCTAAGTCTTCTTCAGAAGAACTCCATGGTCAAAGGACTTCCTATCTTTAAAGAGAAAACTCCCCCATGTGAGTCTTGCATACTTGGAAAACATAAAAGAACTAGTGTTCCACAGTCATCAAAGCAAGCCAAACAACATCTCGAACTAGTACACACTGACCTATGTGGGCCAATGAAAATAGAGTCAATAGGTGGTAGCTTTTACTTTCTAACGTTTATTGATGATTTCAGTAGAAAAATATGGAACTATTTTCTCAGACACAAGTCTGAAACTTTTGCAAAATTCAAAGAATTCAAGGCAGAAGCTGAAAAACAGAGTGGCAAATATATCAAAGCACTCAGGTCAGATGGAGGAGGAGAATACAACTCCAATGAATTTGCAAATTTCTGAGAATCACAAGGCATTATCATGCAAACAATAGCCAGGTATACTCCACAACAGAATGGAGTGGCTGAAAGGAAAAATCAGACAATAATGAACATGGCAAGAACACTTCTCAAAGAGAAAAGTTTGTCGAATATTTTTTGGGCTGAAGCAGTAGCATGCTCAGTTTATCTCTTGATTAGATCTCCTACCACAAGTCTAAAGGTTAAATTCCCCCAAGAAGCATGGAGTGGGACAAAGCTCAATGTTGCGCATCTAAGGACATCCAGATGCATAGCATACGCTCACATACCTTCCGAATTAAGGAAGAAACTTGATGACATAAGTGAGAAATGTATTTTCACTGGATATAGTGAAACATCTAAAGCTTACAGGCTTTACAATCCAATCTCCAACAAACTAATTCTCAGCAGAGATGTAAAATTTCTGGAAAATCAATTCTAGAATGAATCAAAAAATCAGCAGATGGACAGCCAAAATTCATTGCTGCCAAGTTCTGAAAACGCAGAAAATTCAGAACAGTCAATACCTCAACCTGCTCTTCCAAGATTGCAAGTACAAAGACAACCTGAAAACTCTCAGGATAACTCAACTTCCAGCAGAGACTCATTCTCTAAACCTCAAAATCAGAGAACTCGAAGTTTGAGAGAAATCCATCAGCAGTTGGATGACTTTGAACAACGCAACCTTTTTTATTTAATGTCATGTCAACCTACATCTTTTAAGGAAGCAGCTAAGGAGCCACATTGGGTTCAAGCCATGAACCAAGAAATTGACTCCATTGAGAAGAACAAGACATGGGATCTTGTTGATTTTCCAACTCACAAGAAAAGTATTGGTGTCAAGTGGGTTTACAAAACTAAACTCAATGAAAAAGGGCAGATCGAAAAACACAAGGCAAGACTTGTTGCCAAAGGATTCTCACAACAACTAGGTAATGATTATGGTGAAACTTTTGCTCTAGTAGAAAGACTAGACACTGTAAGGACTCTATTGGCCATAGCAGCCCAACATAAATGGCAAGTATACCAAATGGATGTCAAGTCAGCATTCCTGAATGGTTTCTTAGATGAAGAAGTTTATGTTGATCAACCACCTGGATTTGAAGTCCAAGAACACCCAACCAAAGTATATCGGTTGAAGAAAGTCTTGTATGGCTTAAAGAAAGCTCCAAGAGCTTGGTACAACAGAATTGACACTTACCTGATCAAAAGTGGTTTCAACAGAAGCCAAAATGAGCCAACTCTTTACACCAAAACAAATCAGCACGGTAAAATTTTGAATTTATCACATCGTTGATGTATCGAAAGTGATGTTGGTAACTCCACTGGTAGCGAGGTTTTCATGTTGAAAAACTTGGGAGGAAGGTCGTTGGTCAATGGATTGTGTATTGGAAGTGATTAGAGGAACTCCTCTATTGTACCAACAATATTTTTACCAACTACATTGATGCTAAATCATAGTTTACCAATGATGATGAGTGGAACTCTATCGATGTATCGACAAAGTTTGTGGGAAGTCCACCAATATGTCAAAAGTTGTTTAGTAGAAATGGTGAAGTGTTAAGCCATAAACTGAACAAAATTTGCAAGCTAAAACAATTTTTGAAGGAGACATGGGTAGACTTTGATGGAGATCAAGAAGATGAGAGGTCTTCTTAGAAAGTTAAGAGGGTCTCAAGAAAAAAGGAGGGTCCCATTTTCTTTATTGGGATTGACTCTATGAGCAAGGACACAAGAAAAAGGGAAGGCGTTGATGCTCAACACAACAATTGGTGACACATTGAGTGAATCCATGATTTTCTGCAAAAAGTATATAAACACATAACTTCAAAGAATGGAAACACTTGTGGTGCATAACTTGAGGGAGAAAAAGTAGGTCCCATAGTTTTCAAAATTTATAATTTGACAAGACAAGTTCGAATGATGCAAAAGAGAGGTTATGGTTGTGCCCATAACTAATTAATTACCACAATATACTCTTTTGAATTGGACCATTTTGGGAAGGCAAGTGAGGTATTACAAAGAAATGATGCATTGTGAATGATTAGAATACAAGTTGATTATGCATTTATTTGGTGTTGATTCGCTACTAATGAACGCCCATAGCCTCGACGGAGTCACCCGGGTGTCACAAGCCTTTCTCTGCTACTAGTGAGCATCCATAGCCCCGAAAAAGATACTTGCATGTTCCACATGAGATGAAATGTCTTTCCCCAAATATTTACCTTTATAATATGATTCCCTTAAATTTAGAGAGAGGTGGATGAGGGGATTCAATTTTTCCTTTAAAGGAATGTAGGATGACACCTATGAAAGTGAGATATTCCAACCTGATTATAGATTAAATAACTCCCTAAGAAACATACCCTGAGTACTACATATGCCTTGCTAAAGTGGTTTCTAGTCTCATTAGTTCCAGATGAACACAAAACCTAGTCTATGGTATGGCCATTAGCTTTCCCTCACTAAAATTTAATAATGCATTTCTCATCTACTAATAAACTATGTTCCTTTATTGACTCTGACTCAGAGTAATGCACAATAATTTTTCATAGAGACAAATGAAATTCTTTCTAGAAGAAAAATGTAGATTTCCAGGATTTTGATACCAATGTGCTAAAAAGCTATTCAGTTCCATGACACTAAGTTCCATGAAAGTCTTAGACAAGAATCATGGAAGAGAAAAGAGGAAACCTAACTAGAATAAAAAACAACAAAAATGAAAAGCATAAAACAAATCAAGCAATGTGAAAAAGTAAAATAATACAACACAGGAAATGAAATATGGGAAAGAAGACTCTTTATTTATGTATAAGGGAAATATTCCTCAAAGGATAACTATTGTAATTCTTAAGAATTTGGCCATTGACGAGGATGAGGTCTATATTCCCTTCAAGATTTTGTAGTCGGTAGGTACCTAGGCCAATCTTTTCCTTGTGTTAGCACTAGAAGTCGCCCTCCGATTGCAGAGAGGGTAAGCCCAATACCCATCAGAGTTTAATGTCACAAATTGGTTTTAAAGAGGTCAAATGGGAACAGACTCAAGATGATGTCGTTTTAACTCAAAAAAATAGACTGGTATGCACATGCAGCTGAGGTCTTGATTAACTCTAGTCAGTAAGTTGGAGTAAGGGTGAATAGAGGGAAGACTTTGGTTAGGAGAGTGTAGAGTTATGTCATAGACATTGGGTCTTCCAATAGCCTAAGGAGGAAAAGCTTCAAATACAAGATCCTCTTGGATTCAAAACTTCAGGAAACTAAAAGAATGTAAATAACAACACTGCAATCGAACATACATTACAATACAGTCAAAACAATCCATATGAATCCTTCAATCATGGAAACTTCAGTATCATAGGAAAATATGATGAAAAAGAAGCTGACTTTAATTAAACAAGAAGTCTCAGATCCAAATACATAACTAGAGAACTAGAAGTTTCATCAAAATTTTATAATACGAGAGCATTGCTCAAACATCGACCATAACAAAATACTAAAACTACCTATATATAATAAAAAATGCTGCAACCACCGGGAGCGTGATTAGACCTCTGCATTTAAATATTTCATTCAGTGCCTGCTTTGTCAGACTGTGTAGGCCTTCTCATGTCAGACACGATCTTGCCTCAGTTATTTGTTTTGCAGGAAAATCCACCTAGAAGGAAACTTTGGATTGCCAATCTGCACTCATGGTTGTCTTTAGATTGCTTTCCATTTATGGGGTGAGGTGAGGTTTCAACCACCTCCCCCATTTCCATTAACTATCTTCATCGAGATTTGGATGAGGCATGACACCCATGTGTGTTCCAGGTGGTGCCCACGACTTCTTTGAGTCAATCCCGATGCCTTGAGGCCATTCAAATCTTCTTTTTTGACCAATACGGGTGTTGTAGGTGCAAATATTCTTTGTGGACCCGCCCTTCATTGATATGACCTCCGGTTGCGACCAAGCACTTACCCAAAAGGTGTTTCATGACTTTATGTTTCGGGTGCTTCATTTTGATCCATTCCCGGCTCTCTTGATTTTCAAACTCACGAACTGAAGCCTAGAGAGCACTAGCTCCCTTATTATGGACCCCTTCGATATGACCACCGCTATGACCCAGGGATTATCTTCAAGGTGCTTCAGGATTTTAGCTTTCGGTGATTTTGAAAGATATCTCCCTTCAAAAATTATGATTCACAAAACTATGAATCCGTTGATATGACGCCACATGCACTTTTGAATGAACGATCCAGATCTATTTCGAGCTTTCGTCCATCGGGGATTTGGCACCTTCCTCACTTCAAAATTCTCGAAATGGCTTTCTCTGCAGTTCAGATCTGGCACCACTCGTCCCTCTGGATCAGATGGCTTACACTAATTTCGGGTTTCGGGACTTCATACCTTTGACGATTAACTTTAACATTATTTCGAAATCCTGATTCCCTCAATAATTTTTCATCATTGATATCTCCCAATGAGATCTACGACCTAGATTTAATCTTTCCTCGACCATTGATTTTGGGCCTAGAATGAGTCACTCTGAGTGTTTTGTTTTGTGCTCATGTTTTCGGCCTGCGGCTCTTGATAACTTTATGTGATAACATTTGGCTCCACAGGTGATGGCATGCTCCTTGTGAGCTGCCAAGAACACGTAGTTCTAGTGCCTTAGTTGTTGGGTTATGGAGTCTGGCTCAAAACATTTCATTGAAGGTCAACATGTACACTATTCTACTTATAAAAGGAAAACAAACACACATAATCTAGAAGGAGCTTATTTAGAAACAACCATATACTAACTTATCTTTACAAAATGCTAGGTGAAAACAAACTTCCACCATAGCCACCCAGACTGTCCGGTGATAAATTTCTTATCTTTACCGCAGCTAATTCTCAAAAAGATAGGGAAGTGTGAAAACAACATGAGAACATGGCTTGGAATGTTTCCCATGCCCCCAAATGATGATAAGATGAATAATCCTGCAGGCTCTAATGCTTTTCAAAAACACAGCTCCATATATGACCCCACAGGGTCACAAAATTTTCAATCAGTGGAGATCAACTGGTAAGAAATTACCTCTTGTTCTTCATTGTTGCTCACCTATTGTTTGATGCTCTTAGAGTGTATAGGTGGGTGGAGAACTGATGCAGGCTGGTCAATCCTAGGTGATATTTGCTCATTTACAGGCTCTGGACAAGAGATAAACTGCACATTTAGCTCCTCCTTTTCATGTTGCTCCATGTCTTCTCTAAGTCCAGGATGGTTGATTTCCACCCAATGTATTTCCTCAATGAATAAAGGAAAAGGCTCTATAGTGTGGTCTTGGAAATCTTTCATATCCATATCGAAATCCGATTCATAGTTGTCATACGTAGGCTTGTTTCCCCCCAAGTCAACAAAATGTAAGGTTGGGATCTGCTCATTTACAGGCTCGGGACAAGAGGTAGACTACACATTTATCTTTTCCATTTCTCCTTCATGGCTCTCCCAAGGATCCAATTCATAATCATCATAAATAGGAACTGAGGAAAAGATTTTATCTTCATTATCTTCGCTACTTCCTTGTTGTTGTTCCAGATCTTATTCATACTCAATATCTTCATGCTCAGAATATGAAACATACTGACAGGCTTCTTTCTTATGAACATGCAAATTTTCAAGATATTCTTGCATATGAGCCCCCTTGCTAGCCTGGATTTTCTCTTCTACCTCTTGAGCATATTCAAATAGGTGTCTTAACGATGAATATTTCCTCTCTCTCAGGAGTAGGACCAGCTCTAGATGCTAATCCTTGACATAGTACGCTGTGGAAACAGTCCTTGTGGGTCTGATCTCCATATGCATACTATGATAAACATTGTAAAACCTCTTGTTGAATATAGACAAGGCTTCCTCTTTCCCTCTCCTAAAGGCATTAAACTCAAACCAATACTGATCAAGGGACTTGTTCTCACCCCAACACTTTAAAAATGCATGGCATAGCTCAGTCCAGGAGCCAACAAAACTAGCTTCCAGACCTCTAAACCACACAACAACATCTCCAAACAGGGATTGTGAGAACATCCTCATGGAAACATCATCATGAACAATCTCAAACTGATCGACAAAGCTCTCAAAGGCCTCCAAATGCCTCTTAGCTGTAATATGATCCTCTCTTGAAAACTAAGGAAGATACTCAAAGGAATAACGAGGATAAGGATGAAGGTCATGTGGAAGCCTTAAAGGTTTAAACAAGTTATTTCTGATTTTAATTTGAAAAGAAGTGGGTTGATCATGAGGATTAATGAGTTGATGGAAAGGCTCAGTAGGAATAATGGAGGGTAACGATATTTGAGAAGACTGTGAATTATTTTCAACCCCCTCAGTGCTACAAGGGTGATCAATTTCAAGAGGAGATGCAATAAAGATCTCACTTTTATGAATAGGTAGAGTTGAAGACACGAGATCAGTATCCACCACATAAGAAGAGCGAATGTTTTCTTCTTCCAAGGATGGATAAATAAAGGAAGGCATATTATCATCTGAATAGACAAAGTAGAGGATAATCCTCTTTATATGTGAAGGGAAAGATAGAAATGAGTTGATAAACAAGAACATGATTTCATGAATAAAGCTCATAAACTGATACCTGGTCTTCCCCTTCCATATGGTCATCTTTCTATCAACAAGATCCTCCCCAATCGATTCTTCGATAGTGGAGTCACCGGGTGCAAGTTGCAATCTTCAATGCTGCTGATGTTTGATGCACCTTCAAAATCAAAATCTTTTTGTCATTATATCCCAGGGAAAAGTCTTCAATTCGTTCCCCAACAACGGTGCCATAAATGTTATCATTAGAAGTCACCCTACGATTACAAAGAGGGTAAGCCCAGTACCCATCAAAGTTTTATGTCACAGGTTGGTTTTAAAGAGGTCAAATGGGTGTAGACTTAAGATGATATCATTTTAACTCAAAAAACTAGACTGGTATGCACATGCAGGTGAGGTCTTGATTAACTTCAGTCAGTAAGTTGGAGTAAGGGTGAATAGAGGGAATAATTTGGTTAGGAGAGTGTAGAGGTTTGTCGTAGACATCAGGTATTCTAGCAACCTAAGGAGGAAAAGATTCAAATTCAATATCCTCTTTGATTCAAAACTTCAGAAAACTGAAAGAACGTAAATAACAGCACTGCAATCGAACATACAATACAATACATTCAAAACAATCCATGTGAATCCTTCAATCATGGACACTTCGGTATTAGAGGAAAATATGATGAAAAAGAAGTTGAATTTCATTAAAAAAGAAGTCTCATATCCAAATACATAACCAGAGAACCAAAAGCTTCATCAAAAGTTTACAAAATGGGAGCACGGCTCAACCATCGACCATAACAAAATACTAAAACTGCCTATATATAATAAAAAATGTTGAAACCACCGGGAGCGTGATCAGACCTCTACATTTAAAGCTTTCAGTCGGTGCTTTCCCTTTCAGACTGTGCAGGCATTCTCATGTCAAATGCGAGCTTCCCTTAGTTATGTGTTTTGCAGGAAAATTCACCCAGAAGGAAACTTTGGATTTCCAATCTGCACTCACGGTCGTCTTCAACCTGCTTTCCATTTATGGGGTGAGGCGAGGTTTCAACCACCTCCCCCATTTCCATTAACTATCTTCATGGGGATCGGTATGAGGCCTGACACCCATGAATGTTCCATGTGGTTCCCACGACTTCTTTGAGTCAATCCCACCACCTCGATGCCATGAAAATCTTATTCTATGACCAATACGCGCATTGTAGGTGCTAATATTCTTTGTGGACCCTCCCTTCAGTGATATGACCTCCGACTGTGACCAAGTGCTTACCCAAAAGTTGTTTTGCAACATTGCATTTTGGGTGCTTCGTTATGAGCCACTCCTGACTCTTTTGTTTTATGAACTCGCGAATTGGATCCTAGAGAGCACTAGATCCCTTCTTATGGACCCCTCTGATATGACCACGCTATGACCTCGAGCTTATCTTCAAGGTGCTTCAAGATTTTTTCTTTCGGGGATTTTGAAAAATAACTCCCTTCAAAACTTCTGATTTGTGAAACTGTGAATCCGTTGATCTGACTCCATGTGCACTTATGAATGAATGGTCTATATCTATTTCATGCTTTCAGCCATCGCGTATTTTGCACCTTCCTCACTTCAAAATTACCGAAATGGCTTTCTTTGCAGTTTAGATCTGGCACCACGCGTCCCTCTGGATCGGATGGATTATGATAATTTCGGGTTTCAAGACTTCAAACCTTTGACGATTAACTTTAACATTATTTTTAAATCCTGATTCCCTCGATAATTTTCCACCATTGATCTCTCTCAATGAGATCTACGGCCCATATTTAATCTTTGCTCGACCATTGATTTTGGGCATGTAATGAGTTGCTCTGAGTGTTATGCTTTGCGCTCATGGTTGTAGCCTACGGCCCGTGACAATTTTATGTGATAACACCTTGACTATGAAAGGACCGAGCCACAATTGTTGACACTTTGAGTATTTTCATTTGTCTTTGTGTGGCTTGTCCCACTTTAGAACCAAGTCACCAACCTGAAAGTACTTTTCCTCAAATTTTTTTTATCAAACCAACATTTATTAGTCTGTTGGTGAGCTTCAAATTTCATTTTAGATTTGGTGTGGGTCTCTTCTAGTTTTAGCAAGGTGTTTATACATTTTTCGATGACAGAGCATTCTCTCCCTCGTGATTGTTGGGTGAGATTAAGGGAAGGGAGATAGATGTTTGAAGGGAGGATAGAGTATTTCCCTTAAACAAGAAAGTAATGAAATGTAACTATGCATGGACGATTTTAGGGGCTAAATTTCTCTCATGGGCTAATTTTCCATGCTTTTTCCAAAAAAGAGATTTGCTATTTTAAAAATGATTCACCCAAATTCTATAGGATAAAATTATTTTACCTTAAAAATCGCCAAAAAATTATAAAAACTATATAAAATCCTTAGAAATTTGAATATTTTTACAAATATATCGCCAAACATTTATGGTTGGCATATGAATGATTAGTAAGATTCGCCAAGGTTTCTACATTTTAAAATAAATTTCCATCCTTAAAATCACCCTTGTAACTATGGATGCTTTATGAGTAACGTGGTCATCCCAAAGAGCATTAGGTAATGCATTGCGCCAATTCCTTTGTTGGTCAACTATCGTTCGCTTAAGGATACATATCATATTTTTTTTTGTATATTCATCCAGGCCATTGCCCTGGGGGAAATAGTTGGTTTCATATTTCAAAATGATCCCCTTCTCTAGAGAAAACTCAATTAATTTCAGTGATAAAAAAATATGTAGCATTATCAAACACAAGAGTGGTGGGTACTGCAAACCTGGTCATAATATGTTGTTCTAGAAAATTGATTATCACTTCATCATGTACCTTGGTTAATGGTATAGCTTCCATCCAATGAGTAAAGTAATCAATGGTGATTAAAATATACCTGTGTCTTTTAGAAGAATGAGGATTTATCTCACCGATTATGCCAAGTCCCCACCACTCGAAAGGCTCTTTGAAAACAACATGTTGAAGTGGAACAATTTCCTTGCTTTCTCTTCTCGTTGACTTCTATCATATGTCACGACTTTGGGAATAAGCATGGGCATATTTGAACACTATAGGATAGTAGTACCCAACTCTTAGAATATTTAGGGTTGCGGTCTCTCTAGAAAAATGACCTCCAAATGGTCTGTCATGTAGGTCTTTGAGAACTTTGCCGACATATTTATTTTTGAGACATTGGAGTAGAACTCCATCATAATTATTTCTAAATTGGATATTGTGAACCAGCTGATATTGCATAGAATTCATGCTTAGCGCTCTTCTCTGTTTGTAATTGAGATGATCAGGGGAAGTTTCGTGCTGAAGGTACTGCTTGAGATCATTATACCATGAATTATCAATTGTTGGAACATAAGGAGATTTTTGTGCATAAAGTGTTGGCTCTTCTTTCCATCCTTCCACTTCTTGATCCTTGGAATCCATGGTCTGGGTTTCTAGTTTACATAGGACTTGGCCTTTAATGATAATTGCTATTTTGAACTCGAGGTCATATTCATGTAAAACAATCATCTAGTTGCCTCGTTTCTCACTCAACTCCCTTTGCACAAAGAGAGATATAACCTCTGAGTGAGGGACGATCACCTTGGTGTGATTTTTCATTATATAAGGCATGAACTACTTAATAACTTTGTGGATAGAAAAATCCTACTTGTCCACCGGTGAGTATTTCAACTCTACACCTTGAATTCCAATGCTCATGAATGTTATGGGACATTCATTCCCTTGCTAAGCCTTTTGAGTGAGCACTATTGCAAGAGAATGATCTGAAGCAAAAGTGTACAAAAAAAAGTCTTTAAGAAATATGGACTTTGGAGCACAAGGGAAGCCACTATCATGGCCTTGATATTCAAAAAGGATTCCTTCTCAACAAATGTACATTTGAATTGTACATCCTTATTTATCATTTATTGAAGGGGTTTAACTATTTCATAAAAAACAAGAACAAATCTTGTCAGGAAATTAATTTTCCTAAAAAACAACTACATAGAAGTTTTACTGTGTGGGGGTGGGATATGCATGTTGGATTTGGTTCATTTAGGGTCAACCATAATCCCATCCTTAAAAATAATATGCCCCAATATTTTACCTTCTGAAACATCAAAGGTTATTTTCTTGGGGTTTATATTTTCTACACCTTTTGAAAATTTATTTTAGATGTTGCGGGTGATCAACTCTTTGCTTGGAATAAACTATAATATCATCAAGGTAAATCACCACACCATGACTAATCATACCTTTAAACACTATATCCATTTCCCTTTGGAAAGTAGCACCAATGTTGATTAGGCCGAAAAGCATTCTATGATATGCAAACGTTCCCCACTTTGCTATGAAAGTGGCCTTTAATTGGTCAAGTTATGCTATGAGAACCTAGTTATAGCTAGAAAACCCGTCTAGAAGAGAGAACATTTGAGAGCTAGAGATGAGTCGTAATATTTGTTCCATTGGGGGGACTGTGTAATTTTCCTTGTCACAAGATCGATTTGAATTCCTGAAATCAACACATAGTCTAGTCTCCCTGAAATTCTTCCTCACGTGTACCAGATTGGACACCCAACTAGAATGGTGGACTTTAAAGATAATCCATGCATCCAACAAATTATTTAACTCATTTTGAATCAGCAGTTCAAGATTTGGATGTATCTTCCTTCATTTCTATTGAAATGGTTTGACACCTTCTTTGATAGGAACAATGTGCTAAATAATGTGGGTGTCATATGTCTTCAAGTCTTCGTAAGTCCAAATGAACACATTTCAATATTTCCTAAACAACTACGTGAAGGTGCGTTTCTTTGCCTATGAATAACAATTTCCTAGATTGATGAATTTGGATTGTTCAAGAGTGCCTAGATTCACCAGAGCATGTATCATAGTGGAGTTGTTTGTCTTTGGATTCATATTGTTTTATCACTTTAATATCAAACAAATTTTCAAGCAATAACACACTTGTAACATCTCTGGCCTTATACCGTTGGGCTATGCCACTTAAAACAATAATTTTATTCCATATGTATATATAAATATAACTTTAAACAAACCAATATATTTTTCAATACACAGATTCGTGCGGAAATAACAATAGGAATACACATGCAACAAACACAAGATAAACCCATAAAAATAAATGCATGTATAAATATGTAGCATATAAATTAACACACAATTGATACTTATCTTTGATATAATATCACCAACTGCATGCAAACCTTCCATGATCCTCCTAGCCTTATACCATGTTGCTCAGAACTATCAGCAATGGGTCACCCCTGAGATGGGACTAAACTCCACCAAGGTAAATGGATTTATAACCAGGTTGAAGCTACACAAACAATAGGAAGGAATTTGTCCCAGGTGCCAACTCAAGTTAACAACCTAAAGCCTCTCATTCCCCACATGCCTGTCCCACCCCAGGAAGTGTGCCTCTTCTCTTCTTAACAGTCCTTTAGATGCCCCACTTCCCTTCCAGGGCTTCAGAAACAGGCCAAACAAGAAGTCTTAGAGAACTGTAGCTGTAGTTGGACTCCCTCAGAAAATCTATTCCCAACAATTCTCCCACCTGGAGAGATTTTCTCACGAGCCTGACAATCCACTTCTTCAATCCACAAGCTTGAAAACCCACCTCTTCAAATCCACGGGCCTGGCAACCTGCTTCTTCAGTCCAACTCTTAAGTCAACTAGGTACAAGCTCAAGTGAAGGCATCAAAAAAATTTAGGTATGGAACAGGTGATGGAAGAAACCACATTCAGGAAAGGTACAGGTAAAGACAACAACAACCTACAGGTAAGATACATATGTGCTTCTAGTGGCAAGAAGGTTCTGGTGTGCTGCTCATAACAAGAAGGGTATGGTTCACTATTGATAATAGGAAAAGTATGGGGGTATGGCTAAAGGAGTGCGTGCAGGATACAGAGGTAAGACTAATGAAGAGCCTGGAATGAATGGCTAAGTGAATTTGAAATGGACTAATTTCCCCACATTTATTTGCATGGGCCCTTGATGACACATAGCCCTCCAGGAGCTCAATTCTCTCCACTTGTATTTCATTTCTCTTTCCCATAATAAATTAGGATATGATAA
>WSFP011474481.1:0-17202 GCA_009831015.1 Picea engelmannii
AAGACTAAACTTGGCTCTAATTTGATGGGGTTATCAAGGTCAAACATAGATGATGTGTTGGGGGCGTGGTTGGATGAAGAGACACTTTATGGTTTAAGAAACAATGTCTTAATAGGGCTTTGGCATTGTAATGTTAAAAAATATTCACTGAAATGAGTGACACTATTATGGAAGCTATAATACTAGTTAAGTGGCTTTGGAAAGAAAGGTAGTATTTTGGTGTAGGGTGTGTGTAACATCCCTAGTTTAAATCCCTGAAAATTATAATGTAAATGTACAAATACTAATTAGACTGGTGATGAGATAAGTTTGGATCTCAGATCTTGTAATAATTTATATGACCAAGAGTCGAACTATGTAAATGGTACATTAAAATGATTAATAAAAAAAATAATCGCTAGCTACGATACAAGAGGGACGGTAATGATGGGGGCCTATGATTCCACAAGAGAGGAGGTTAAAGGGGGCTTTGAGGGGTTTCTCATGTCTATTAATCCAAGTCATTTTCATATTAATGTTTATCTCCTTAGAATTATCAAAAGATATACTAAATGTATGTAAGAGTGGTTGATGCGAAATGCCATCTCACTAATTTATGATAACATGGAGTAAGTACAACCACTTTTTGGGAAATGTGAGAGCCAAACTTGCATGGGAAAAAAATAAATTTCTAGTGTCTTTTTGGGATAATTTTTACAGGTTGATTTGGGAAGCAAGTGAGGATCTTGGTGTTGGGAAAGAGCACCAACCATGATAATCATGGGAATATAGATTGTTGGGTTGCGTTTGATGTTAAAAATTAGGATGCATGCCTATAATAACTTGGCGGAGTTGTAGGTTAATGTTGAGAATGAGACTATGTGCTTATAAATGCATTTTTTGTTGAGAAAATGGATCAATATCTTTGAGAAGGCTACTATGAGCACTCCTGGAACAACTAAGAATACTTGTAGTCTCCAACAAATATATTTCCTGGTCGATCGTGCCTTAGAGCCGTGGAGGAAAGTGGGAAGGCCCAAGTGACTACATGACATAGAAGGGGGATCCCATTCCTTGGGTTGTGCAGGTTGAGGTGAAAGTGAGTTGGTGGATTGGAATTGTTGTAGGAGTAAAACATGGGATTTTTGTCTATTGAGTGTAGAGGGTGGATAACCAAGAGGTTCAGATCTCCCCGTGGATTCATAGCATCAGATCAAGGGTGACTTGTTGTTGAAAGAAAACGAACAACACTTTCTATGGTAAGGAGGAACATCCTTCATATTCCCCATCAAAATATAAGCATTATGTTCTATTTCCCATGTTAATTTACATTCACGAATTTTCTATTACTAATAATACATAAGTAAATTAAGATGTTACCTAATATTTTTTTTATTTTTTTATTTTTTTCACGACCATTTTAACCTTCGTGTTGTTAAGAGCCATTTCTCCCTTAGTGAGGGTGAGGGTGAGCTTCCATGGTGAGACGAGAATTAAAAATAGCGATAAGAAACTTTATCAACCAAATAAACTTGCCATTAAAACATTGAAGTGGCAAGTAAGACAAGTAAAACCTTAGTTATTTGCAAGGTACCAAATATAAAACCTAAGCTCAAATGAAGCAATCATAAAATTTACCTTTAACTACGAGCTTAGTGCTTGTCATTTCAATATGTCGTGTGACGCACATCCCTCCTCAAGCTTTTTCTAACATTTTTAAGGTTTTTTCACATACATAATTAGACTTCTTGAATGAATCAATATGGATCTAATTAGGATGTTTGTATATTCATATTTTAATATAGTTTAAGTTAATTTAAGTTGGTTTATGGATCTTAATTAAGATGTTTATATATTTATATTTTAATATAATTTAAGTTGATTTAATGGTTAAGAATATGTATTTATGTATATCTTTTTTTAATAGTGATTTTAAAAATAGATTATTATTATTATATTATAATATTTTATATTATTTTTATTTAAGATGTCATGATTTGTCCATTATTCATATATAAATAACTTGTGATTTAGTAAAAATTTTATGGTTTTATTATAATAAGTTTACATTTACAAATTTTACTTTTTAGGTTTTAAACATATAATCTCTAAAAAAAAAAACATATGTTTTTAACCATTAGACTCATTCAAACTACATTAAATTATTGTATTTATATGAAAAAACTATTCATTGTGTAGCCATTTTTATTATAATGATATATATACTAACTAGGCTTTCAATTCTCTCTCAATCAAAATGTTATACTGCTTTGTATCATACTTATTTAACTTGTTTGATGCATGTGTTTACACAATGTTGATATACAGAATTTTGTGCATCCATGACATAATTTTAAGATGGATATTAGTCCATAATTATGACGTTTAATATGGAAGCTATGTGTGTGCTAACAAAACAAAACAATAATAAGGAAGAGTTTGAGCAGAGAATGGAGGAAGGATCCTGAAAGCTAGTTCTGCTACTCTGTCTGAAAGCAAACTACTCCCAGTGCAGCATCTTGACATTTTGTATAGAAGTCAAGACTTTAAATAAGATTGTATTAGCTGGCCAGTGTTAGTTCCTACCAAATTATGGTCATTTTAAGTGTAATCAGAAGCAATGTTAAGCTCCTCTCTCGCAGATGCTCAGTGAAGCTTCACTCAGCCGTTTTGTAACAGCACCAGTGGCTGGTCCACATTTAATATAAATCTTCTACCCGTTATTGTCAAAAAAAAAAAAAACAAACAAAACAAAACAATAATTTATCAGGCTGAACTGATGTATGCGAGCATTTCTTGACTATGGAGCCACCACCACAGACTCTCAAGGAACACAATCATGCCAATTTTTATGGATGAATAATATTTCTCAAAGTCTAATGTGAAATTTCAATCTTATTGCACGATCTCGGTGTTTAATTTCATTTAACACCAGTTACAATTCCCAAGCACCTCGTTTAAAAGTGCAACAAAATAAGATCAATAATACAGCAAAATATATAATGCAAACAGAGAAGACTAACTTAGACTTGGAATGTGCAGCCATTAATATGTGCGACCTTGCAGAATGATAGTCACAATTTTCAAGAAGACTGCCGATTAAAGCACAGAAAGCACAAGCGAGTTTTCATTCTATACTGTACTGGAAGTGATGGAGAAGCTACGGGAGGACCCCAAGGCCTTAAAGCCGCCCACCCTTAGAACGCACTGGTGGTATGCAGCAGCGGCCGCAGCTCCAATCAGGGGACCGGCCCAGAATATCCACTGCGATACAGACATTAGCTGAAACAATTAAATACACTACTCACCCAACAAAATCCAATACAATGAGGAAACCCTAATTTTTTTCTTACATGCTCGTCCCAGGATTTTTGGTGGCCGTAAACCACAGCCGGCCCAAAGCTCCTGGCAGGGTTGATGCCTGTGCCTGTGATGGGAATTGTTGCCAAATTCACCACGAATACGGTGAATCCAATGGGAAGCGGAGCCAAAACCTGCATGCACCACTTTTCACATTAATAATTTTCTCCATTATTGAATAACTAACACAGGAACTATATAGATGTATGTGTTGCATGGGTGGATTAATGTATTATACAGGGACGTGGGAGTCGCGGGCGTTGCGCTTGGGGTCTGTTGCAGAGAAAACGGTGTAAACCAAGGCGAAAGTGCCAATTATCTCTGCTGCAAGGGCTTTTTCTTTGGTGTATCCCTCTGACACTGAATTCACTCCACCTCCGCCTCTATAATAATATGTCTTCTGCAACTCTCTTACCATACCAGCTCCGCAGACTGCACCAGCACATTGTGCCACCATGTACAACACTGCTCGATTCAAAGTCACCTTTCTAGCAACAAGCAACCCAAATGTGACTGCGGGGTTTATATGCCCGCCTGCACCATGCAAAATTAAATTGTGATTCAATCACAGATATTTTCTTTCCTTGAATCTGTTCATAGTTTATAGAATTATGAACTAGTTATCTAACAGAAATTGCATTATCACAACATGCGAGATTTTATTGTTACTAGTAAGAAAGAAATGGACACCTGAAATTCCAGCGGTGCAATACACGAGAACGAAGATCATTCCTCCAACGCACCAGGCAATACCCAGGATACCCACCCCGCCACACGGATTCTTCTCGTTTGCTTGCCCGATTATTGTGCTAACTATTACATACACAAACAAAAACGTGGCTACGAACTCAGCTATGATAGCCCTGTAGAAAGACCAGAGGCAGAATTCCTTTACATCTAAAAACGGAGCAGGAAGGGGATCCCTATACTCCACCTTGCCTGATCTTCCTCCCTGCCCCATTCTGCAAAATAATCTCCACTACTCTCTTCCCTGTTTACAGAACTTGATGAGGGAATGGGAAAACCAAGACAGTGGAAGATATTTAAAGGTCAAACGATCCTAAATATCAGCAATGGAAAGATTCTCCTTTCGAGATATGGCTCCGCTCTTACCCCACTATGACAATGAAAATATGCTTTGTATTTTATGGGTTTCATAATCTGATATTGAAGCTTAACTAGCACAGCCAGGCTGGTGAACGTCGAAAGCTGGAAAGCTGGTAAAACTCCCGCGTAGTTAAAAAAAAAAAAAAAAACCTAATTAGCACAGTAAAAAGCCAGGGCCACGAAAATCCATGGCCCAGGCCCACGAAAATTCATAGTGCAGTTTAATCACAGTAAAATCATCAGACTCACGAAATCCATAGTGCAGGTTAATTATTCAAATCTAGCTTGCACAGATATTAATTTATGTTAATCATTTAAACATGATAATCTTATGACTTTACAGTAATTTCTTAATATGATTAGGTAAATGTGAAAAAGTAAACAGGTTAACTAATACATTCATAAATGCAAAGAAGTTATAAACAATAAATAGCATTCATTGATTTAGGAGGACGACTAAGAATATGCCTTCATCTTCAATTGTTAATCATCCTATTGAGATTTTAGACTAGCACAGCCTCTAAGTGGCGGTTGGAAAAATGCTAGGCCTAGAAAATCCATGGGCTTGCAAAAAGAACGTGGCTGGTGAAGGCCAAAGATTTAGGTTGGCCTAGAAAATGAAACCCTAATCACTCATACGTGACAATCAGATAACCACCATAGTAAATTTTAAATATGATTAAGTAAAAGTAAAAAAATAAACATGTAAACTGATGTCTTTATAATAGTGAGGAAGTTAGTGGTTGAAATCACAACCATTGATTTATTGGGACTACTAAGAATATTCAATTGGAATTTAATCTTGTCCATACAAAACTAATTAAGCACTAAAAACCTATTAAATGTGCTCATGATCATGATCAATAGGTGCACACCTGCGTAATTAAAAGACCATTAATTATACACATTTCCAATAGATGTACCATTTCCTATTAAATATTTTATTTAGTTTATTTTTCATTATTATTTTAGTGCTTCGAATATGAGCTTCCTTCGAGAAGGCTGCGTAAGACTTTCATCGGCGAGGCTCAACAACCCTTAATTCAAAAAAACCATTTCAACATAACACATTTCTCACTCAACTCCTCTCTCTGTTCGGAAAATCGTGATTTGTAATATAGAAAACATGCATGGCACCTCTCATCCATTATACAAACCGAGAGGAATCTAATGGCTACCAAATCTCAAACACAGCAAACGTGCGTCCATCACGTTTGGTTTTTAATGTTTGATTTTAAAACTCACGAAATCCTTCCGGATGCGTCCAGCACGTTTGGTTTTGGTTTTTAGGGTTTCATTTTATAACTTCTTAAATTCTTGCGCAGCCTCGGAATCGGAGGAGAAAGAAAACCTAACACAGCAAACATGATGGACACAACACTAATTTTATAAGTAAGAAAACATCTCACTCCAACACACAACCTCTTACTCTCTAATATTCCTGATTTATAATATGGAAAACATGCATGGCACCTCTGGATGCAAAATACAATAGAGTTCATGGTAGTCGAGAGGGGTATCGCCGGTACAAAATCTAAACAAAACCAAACGTGCGTGCATTGTGTTTGATTTAAAACTAAACGCCGAAAAATATAGTTGGATGATGATTATTTGTTAAGTCGAAAGGTGTATACCCGCACAATTAATCACTTTTTAATTTAAAATTCTAATTTGATGGCTAATAATTGAAAAAACTGGAATATTCTTAGTCATCCTCCCAAATCAATGAATGTGATTTACTCTTCATAACTTCCTTGTATTTTTAAATGCATCATTTAACCTGTGTACTTTTTAATATTTACCTAATCATATTAAGAAATTATTGTACCACCATATGATTGCCACCAGAGTGCTATATAACTTTCCGCGTTCACCAGCCGCAACACAAGCGCATGATTATTGGTTGATAAGTAAGATAATGTATATTTTGTCAGAAATTTAGTGAGAAATTGTTGGATCTGCAATTTTGATTGGTTAATTCTGTATAATCATCTGAGTGCAGGTTTTTCAGTAGGCTGAATTCATTTCTCTATTTAGAAATACAATTTAAATAACAGAAAATTGTGATTTTAAAAAATAGACCAAAAACATAGAATAGTTAGACAACCCTGAATACATCAAATTTTGAAAACCATTAATAAGTATGAGCTACATAACATTGAAGTAAATTTATTATGGATTATTCGTCTTTCCTTTAAATTCTGATTACTTTTAATACTTTGTAACTAGATACTTATGGGGTTGTCTAGCTGTTTTACTAAATGATTTTTTTAGCCTGAATTGAGTGATATAAATTTGCACTAATCACTATTTTTTGTTGTTCAAAATCTATTTCTGAATGCAGAAATAGAATCAGCGTGCTGAAAAAACCTTAAAACACTGATACAGAAATAATCACTCAAATCTAGAGATTAATCATTTCTAATAAATTTCTAGTACATGTCCCTTAAAAAAATAATCATTTATTAGAACATTTAAACTAGAATTATACTATTACACACTCTGAAAAACTAATATATTTAGCTAAAGGATAAATTGTTACGTTTAGTTGGTATATGAGAACCACTCAATATTTTGATAATAAACCGTTATCTTGACTTATTGACAAGTTGGAAGGGGAGGCAAACAATGGATCATGGGTTTTTATTTAATTTTATTAAGTGTTTTTTCTTATTTTAGGTTTGTTTGATTATGTTTATTCGTGGTTTTGTCAATATTGTTTAGGCTTATTTATATTACTATTGCAAGTATAGTATAACTTTTATTTAACTTTGTATTTATCATTATTACTTTGTTTTGTGGTATTAATAATAGTATTATGCTGTGTTGTATTAATAATAGTATTATATTATGTTTATTGTTATTAACTTTGTATTTATCATTATTACTTTGTTGTGTTGTATTAATAATAGTATTATGCTGATTATTACTTTGTTATGTACTATTAATAATAGTATTATGCTGTGTTGTATTAATAATAGTATTATATTATGTTTATTAATAATAGTATTATGCTGTAGTATTATATTATGTTTATTGTTAGTTAGTTTTGTTTTCGATATTTTATGTTATATTATTTATTTACTTATTATCTTTAATATGTTTTAATGTTTATGGCCATTTTGTATTATTATAAGTATATTATAGTTTTTATTAGGCTTAGTATTACAATTATTGTTGATTATTTTAGTTTTTTTTAGATTACAAATATATCATTTGATTTATTTTTGATCATCTATTAGTTTTTTTTTAAATGTAAATATACCATTTCATTCATTATTGGCCATCCATTAGTTTATTTTCAACTACAAATATTTTTCTTGTTATCTAATGTTGTACATATATTTAACAAAAAAAATCATTTTTTCATAATATTTAAATAGTATTTATGGCATTGGTTGATCAATTGGATGTCTTATGGCCTAGTTCTAATGTAGTGTTGTTTTTTCAATCTTAGGTTAGACCTAAGTTTTGAGTTTTAATCACTCAACATGCACATAATGCAATTTGTTTTTCAAACTTACATAACTTGAGTTTGAAGTTTTAATCTTAGATAACTAGGACATCCATTCATTGAGGTCATTAAATTCATGACAGTGGAATAAATATATGTGATGCCATATATTGGATGTGAAGTGCAATGGTTACAATTATTAGCGTCTCGTTTGATGTCTCCTTTTTGGCCCAACCTTTTTTTCCCATTTCTGGGTTTATTATTTCCTAATATATTTTAGGAAATTTCTCCTCAATATATACCATGAGCCAGACTATCTCTATAATTCTATATAACTAGCATAGATGGATCTGCATACAATCTGAACCCATATTTACACTTCCTATATCTACTTTCTAGTAGACCATCCATGAAAGAAGTTCTATCATTGTCGTCTCCCTCTCCAACTAGTTGCAATCTCTTTAACAATAATATGGACCACTGATTCAATCTTGGGTACCATGAGGCTTGTGGACTTGGATGCAAGCATAGTGAATGAAAATTTAGAGCTTAACCACTCCAATGACAATGACATATATGTGTATACCATGTGAAGTGGATTACCCAACTTTTTCAGACGAGCTAAGTTTTGGCCCTTTCTAAAGAACTAATTACATTGCAACTATTTTCATTGTAAATTCATGGTCATGGTAATTATATGTTTTGATTGCAAATTATTGGACATGCTAACCATATACATTAAAGGATTGGTCCCAACTGTTTTTAAATTCAATTATCTCCATGGTATCAATGATTATATTGTAGATTATGTGAGAAATAGAGACATGAATTATATAATAACAATTACAAAATTCAAACAACTAGAAAAAATTAATAATCACAAAATCGACACAACTGTATAGTAATATGTTAACCTTTGTAACTATTAAGTTTATTAATTATGTGTGATGATCTTAGCTTAGGTGGCATAATAAAAACTTGCATGCTCATGAAATTTCAATTTTTCGGCACTTAAACTTCATTCTTTTATCTTTCTTTACATAATTATTATAATTTTCATAAATAATTTAACATACAACATTCTAATTTGACAAGTGGATGTTGTTATAGCAAGATTTTCCTCACCCCATGCAACTTGCTCATAAGGCCTTTTCCATTTCCCTATGCAGACTTGAAGTCCCATTTTGTACTTCCCAGAGCTAAAAATCATGTTTTTCGACATATACGCACCCTACAGTGATAAAAAAGTGCATATATGTAGGTTGCACCATTAAAACCTGCGTACATCGGGTTTTGTGTCCAAAATAAAAAAATTGTGTTGGGTTTCCATGTCACGTCACGAGATCCATGATCCTTGACCTTCCATATAATGGAAATGTTTCGACTCGACCCTTCAGTTCCATTTGAAGGCTATAAATTGGGCCATATTGAAACCGTGGAAAGGGGAGAGAATTCAACTTTTGAGAGAAAAGTTACTCTTGAGAAATTATTCACTTCATATTGAGTCTGCATCCCTTTGTCCTTTAAAGTATGAACAAATTGTTCATCTGCCAAGCTCTTCCCTCTTTGATGAAGAACCTCATTGTCTCTCTTATATGAGCTTGCCTTTGGTGGAGGATTGAAGTGTTGGAGGCCCAGCTGGAAGGGACTTAGTTTCTCGGTTCTGAGACATGCCGACATGGAAGTTTGTCACTCATACACTTATGCTGATCATATTTTAATAGAAATACTCTTTTCTCATCCAATTAATATCTTACAAATATTTGAATTGTTATTACATGGGCATATTTATTATGAATTTTTATGGATTATGCTATTATATGTGCTAACAATATATATTATCACCATATCTTGGGTATCTTGGTTGTTGAGGAAAATTTGCAGGTATAAAACTTTGAATCAAGTGTTCAACGATGGTATTCATTGAACGTCCGGATGATGTACGCTCTTTATCTTGTCTTGCTAGCATTTTCATTTATATAGAACACTTGGGATTAGAGTTAGTTTCTACAATCATTCAGTCTATTGTGGTTTACCCCTTGCCATAGAGTGATTTTCCTCGTGAAAAAATTGGCGACCATACTGGGGATTGAATCTTCTATTTCAGGGTTTGGAGTGTTTTTCTCCTTTGATTTCTCTTTGTTATCTTGAGTTTCCTTGTCGTTTGATTTCTTGACAACCTATTTTCATTTTGAATCTGAGTTTCTTGGCCTTATCCTTAACCTAACAGTGTTTTAATACATATACGTGGTTTTTCCCTTGATAGATGTGTACACACATGAGCTGTCATTCTATAGGGCACGTACATGCACGGTTTTTGTTTAAACATTCACGTACATCAACTTATTTTTTCTTAATTGTTGAGTTTGGTGTTTGTTGGGTGATTTTTGATGGTTGTTGAGTCTTCTTGGGTCTCTATCATAACTGTTGAGTGCCTACAGAGGGATATGAAACCTTTATTTGGTTGAATTTTCAGGTGGTTTTTTTTCTCATCATTATTTTCATTGGTTGTTGTTACATCTTGGGTTGAGTGCTTGCTTCTTGGTATCCTGCTTAGCTTGTCTCTTTTTTCTTGCAGTAGGGTCTATATATCAAGTTGTTATTAAGTCCTTGAATTTTCATTTCTTCATATTGAAAATACAAAAAAATGCATTTTTCATATTGGAATTTTCTCTTTTGGTTGTTTAGTATTGATGTTGATACATGTATGGAAAGATTGCATCTTATTGAAATTACAAAGTTGAATTGAAAGTTGCATTTTGAAAAGCTTGTCATCTTTTGAGAATTGAAATTTAGGACTTAGCTTTATGTTCATAGTCATTTCTTTTATATGTTAAGTCATGACATCATTAGTTTCAAGACCACATATTTTGAGTAAAACAAAGACATTAAAAGTAATGTTGATTAATTAAAATTGATTAGAAACGATTTCGTTTTTTAGAGTACACAAACAAGCATAGGATATAGGGTCTTGGAATAGGATTTTGTGAGTAAACTTATTCAAGGATGTTAAACTCAACATATGTGTCTCACTAGAGGGTGGTGAAATCCATTGTGTAATTAGTGATTCCAGGACGCTCTTCTAACACCGGAATTAAGCACGAGGTCACGCGAAGTTGGTTGCAGAGATAACCCTCTAATACCTTCTTAGCAATATAGATATTTCTGGGGATCTATTCGTATATGGGGGTCTTGCTACTACCTTTACCTCTGTGAGAGGTGGTGCTTTCAATATTTAGGGCTTTGTTACCCTGCCCATACGATGGACCTGACTTATGAATGTTTGCATGTGCATTGGTTATATCATGGTGGATTTATTTGATTGACATAGGTAGCCTTTACTTGCAGGGGTTATTCTGCAGGTACCTTGAGTCAGATAAGGGTCAAACAACACACACCCTTTATGGAGAATTACCTTTCTAGGGGGATCTGACCGACTGCGCTGGTAAGCCCACGAGAGCCCTTATAACTGATTCTGATACTTTCAATCTTTTGAAGGGAGTCTCAGGCCCCTGTTGGGCGAGGCATACCTACTCCAGTGAGGGAGGCCCCTTTTCAGCTACTATATCTTGTTTGTGTGCATTGGACTTTTTTCTTTACTTTGGTGTGTTATTTGATTATTAGTTGGCCTTAGGATTTTGTATTGTGTCATGAGTTTTAATTAGTATGGTTAGTGGATCCCCCATGAATCCCTTAGTTAGTGCTACCCATCCCATGGTCTTTGATCATTCCATGGGAAAAAAGCCTTTTGTATTTTTGAATGGTACGCTAAATCATGATACTCAACCTATACCTTGGGCCTCTAATCCTTTTTCTCATGGTATGCCACACATGCCTTCGCACTTTCCATCCTCTGTCTCATCGCCTTATGTGGATCCTAGTTTTGGGTCTGGAGGCATGATGCCTCCTTATTCTCCTTTTTCGTTTGGTGGGAGTCATATCCCTCAACCACCTCTTACGGTAGGAGATTGGAATTTTGCTTCCTATGGATCTAATCCTATCTTCACTTTTCCAGGAGCAAGTGCTCAAATGGGTGGTCATTCTACTTATTAAATCCCATCCATGTCTATCCTTCTTCCATTATGCCAGTTCCTACAAACACTTTTCCCATGGCAGACTTCCATATATCCTCTGGTGTTTCATATGGGGGGATTCAATTTTATATTATAGGAAACCCCCTTCATGGAGTTCCTTCATCTAGGGGAAACATATATCCTCACCTGAGTAACCCTTGTCTTGTCGCTTTCTCTTCGCAAGTGGCTTCCTCAGTGATGATGCCCTTACAACCCTTTATGAATTAGTCTGTAGGAGGATATTATCCTGTCAGACATGGCCATAGTGTATACCAAAACCCTTCCTGGCCCACAATTTCTCAAAACCAATATTTCTCGAAACCTTGGTCTTAAATGTCGCTACCAACCGCTGCCACAAGTCCAATCACTGTGAGTCATACTGGAATTATATCATCAACCTATGCTAGTCATGTTGGAGGTAGGTTGACAACCTCTACAAGTCATGTTGAAGACCAACAACCAACCACTGCAAGTCATGCTAGGGGCACAAATATAGTCACTGCTAGTCACATTGCACATACATCACCAACCTTTGCTAGTCATGTCGGGGATTCATCATCAACCTATGCTAGTCATGTTGAAGGTTCGTCACCAACCTCTGCTAGTCATGTTGGGAATTCATCACCAACATCTGCAAGTCATGTTGGAGATTTTCTACTAGCCTCTGCAATTCATGCCGGGAGCATGTCACTAGCCACTACAAGTCATGTTGGGGGAATTCATACGATTGAGAAGCCTAGACGTATAATACGTAAGCCCAAGTTCTTCTGTAGTCTTTGCAAAGGACATAACCTTACTTGTTTGTGCCCCGCAACTGCTATGGTACAAGAAGCGTGGTCCTTGCCTGGGGTCCCTTCGAGTTCTGAGTCATATTTGGTTTCCCAACATTCTATTCCTTATTTGGTTGATACATCGGTCGTACCGATGCAATATTCGGCTGACACCCCTCTTCTTTTAGGGGGTGATGCATCTCTTGACCTTGTTGTCTTGCATCATGTTCAACCAACAGTCGTTTCGATACAACCTTCGACTGAAACCACTCCTGTTTTGGGGGGAGATGCGTCTCTTGACCTTGTTGTATCGCATCCTTTTCAACCAACGATTGAAGAAGTGGTCATGTCAATGCAATCTTTGGTTGATCCCACTCTTATATTGAAGAGTGACAAGTCTGAGGAAGTGGCATTGTCGATGAAATATTCAGTCAATTCCACTCTTCTTTTTGGGGGTGATGCGTCTTTAAACCATGTCCTTAGCATTTCTAGTCCTATACCTTCTGAACAAGGGAGAATTCCACTCTCTTCGAGTACGCTCCCTCCAAGTCCTAAGGTGGTTTACCTTAAGTGGAATGATATTTTAGTGCCTCACCTTCCTTCTTCTACACCCTTCATGATAAGGGGAATTCTTCGATATATTGTAGATAAAGTCTCCTCTGCAAGCATTTTATCCTCCTCGGCTTGGAAAGTTTTGGGTTTTCCCAAGATTGTGTCATCTATTTGTGAGTTGTTGACTTTCGATAGAAGACTTGCAGGGGAGCCTTGGCCTTCCCCGTGATATGATTCTTAGAACAACATCCTCGAGTCTTAGTTAATCTCTTTTGAAGACTTCTTAAACATGAAAATATGGTCGAGTGAACTTGTCTCTTTAACACTCGCTAAATGGATTTTAAAGGATGCCTATTTGGTGTAATTTTAACCCTTTTTCAGACCAAGTAGACTAATTTCAAAAAATGAATACTCTAGTCATTAGTGGTGAGAAGAGTTCTCCTGGGAATTGTTTTATACTTTTTTGGGCCTAGGGTACTAAATTTACAAAAAAGGACATTCTTTAGAGTTAAGTTGTAATTGCATTCAATTATCCTTCTTGTAGTATTGAGCCTATTATTGGTTCCCTCTTTCTTGTTATAAGCCTATTACCTCAGCAGTTTGCATCACCGGCCAAGAATAGCCTTTTTTATATACTTTGCAGCTTGACACCCTCTACCCTGAGAGGAAACATTCCCTCGAGTGTCCATGTCCTGCATACACCATATTTCATTGAGCATAGGTATGTTCCATTGTTGGAACTATTTTCTTACTCACGACACTCATTTCCTCCTCTGTATCATAACATTCATTTGTCTATGGAAAAAAAAAAGATGGGCAGGAAAATAATATTACCTCATGTTGGCAACAATCATGTTGCCTTTGAATAGAGAAAAAAATTTTGAGTCCACTTTTCATCCAAATTTTGGGTTTACCATGACCTTAGGAAGCTAAGATTGTTATTTGGAGTTTACTCCTCCGACTGGTTACTCTTCCAGTCCCTATGGAGAGTTTGATTGGTGCATCCCGCATCACAAAGTTTCATTATCAATTCTCTATTGTTGGAGTCCTCCATATGTCTCATGCTCTTGTTCAAAGGAAGTCTATGCACCCGTGTCATCCATTCCTCATAAATATTGACTTTGCATGTCGACCATACCCACAGTGTGTCTCAGAGTTACATGACGTTGTATTCTTATCGTGCACCCTGGTCCTACTTTCATTATGGGTAGGTAACCTTGAACCCAACAGTCAACATATCCTCATTGGTCATTGACTCGGGGTTTTCCCTTGTGTTCGATGGAAAAAAATCTATTCACACATTGGGTTTCATGGAGTGTCTTGGATGCCATTATCCTTATTGGTGGTTTCCTTTCCTTTGTTGGTAGTTTTCCTTATTGGCTGCTATTCAGAGGCTCTTTTTCGTGCAATGCTTTCATTTGGTGCATGCAAAAGATGCATAGGGTCATTGGTTCGTGAACATCCTCTTCATCTGAGTTCCTCCAAATCATCAATCTATTGCTTTGTACCTCATGCTGACTGATGAGAGATTCCTTAATGCTCTCCTTTTAGTGGGTCTCCTTCCATTGACTTCAACTCATCTATTCTGGAAATGAGGCCTATATTCCTATGAGTACCTAGAGGCTTGCAGTCATCAATGGCATTTTCTCTCTCCATCGACAGTTGGGAATACATCGATGTCTCTTGATCGATGGATTCTTCAAGTGTTCGACCTCAACACCTCTATTCACACTTGTAAGAATGTACTAGGTGCCTTGATACCTACTTTCATTATCGGTAGGTTGTCTCACATTTGTTAACAGTATACCTCAATGACCAATAATCAAACAAAGTCTCATTGTGTTCGACCTCAACTCCTTTATTCACATGATGTAGACTTGCAATTTTGGCGAATTGTGTAGAATACTTGAAGACATCAACTTATAGTAGAAACTTTCCTGAGTTGTTTCTATCATTCATTGGACCAGTACCTATATGACTTCAGTGATCATGTGAGATCATATTGTACTCCATTGTATACAGATATCTTCAAATTAATTTTGAGACTGGTTTCCACTGGGCCTTGTTCGTGACTATGACAGCCTATGGCATGTATCTACTTTGTATTTCCTATTCATGGCCATGAACAATTGTTTGGTATATTTCCACATGGATCTGTAGTGTAATTCAAATTGGAATCCATGTGTACAAAGTCATTCTCGATTGTAATATTCTCATGAGCAACTAGTTCGTCCAGCTGGGTATCCATTACTCCACTTATGGGAATTATAATGTATTTCAGCCATCGCACATACTCCTGTGACCTCACACATTAGGGGAAATATGTAATAACAAGATTTACCTCACCCCATGCAATTTTCTCAGAAGGACTTTTCCATTTCCCTATGCATACTTGAAGTCCCCTTTTGTACTTCCCAAAGATAAAAATCAAAATTTTCCACATATACGCACCCTACAGGTAGACACCATGCGTATACGTAGGTTTCACCATTACATCCCGTGTACATCGGGTTTTGTGCCCAAAATTAAAAATTGTGTCGGGTTTCCATGTCATGTCATGAGATCCATGATCCTTGAACTTCCATATATTGGAAACATTCCAACTCAACCCTTCAGTTCCATTTGAAGGCTATAAATTGGGCCATATTGAAACTATGGAAAAGGGAGAGAATTCAACTTTTGAGAGCAAAGTTACTCTCGAGAAATTATTCACTTCATATTGAGTCTGCATTCCTTTTTCCTTTAAAGTTTGAACAGATTGTTCAACCCCCAATCTCTTTGTTCTTTGATGGAGAACCTCATTGTCTCTATTATATGAGCTTGCCTTTGGTGGAGGATTGAAGTGGTGGAGGCCTAGCTAGAAGGGACATAGTTTCTCGGTTTCGAGACATGCCGACACAGAACTTTGTCACTCATACACTTTTGTTGATCATATTTTAATAGAAATACTCTTTTCTCATCCAATTAATATCTTGAAAATATTTGAATTGTTATTCCATGGGCATATTTGTTATGAATGTTGATGGATTATGCTATTATATGTGCTAACAATATATATTATCACCATATGCTTGCGTATCTTGGTCGTTGAGAACAAGCTGCAGGTTTAAAGATTTAATTCAAGTGCTCAATGGTGGTGTTCATCGAATGTCCGAACGAGGTAGGCTCTTTATATTGTCTTGTTAGCATTTTCATTTATATATCATACTTGGGATTAGAGTTGATTTATGTAGTCATTTCGTCTATTGTGGTTTACCCCTTGCCATAGAGTGATTTTCCTCATGATAGATGATAATATATTTTTGGTAGTGGTATAAACTTCAGAATGGTGGCATGCAATGTTGTAATTCAAACTTATGCATGACTTCAAATCTATGGACCAAACACTTTTCCATAGAGACACTTGTTTATTATGTATGCTTTAATTTGTTTGATTAGCTTAATGTTTTTATGTATTTTTATTATTGGTTTTGATTAGGATCTATTTATTATTATTAATGTTTATTCCCTTATTTTTAGGCTGATCATGTTATTTTCCTTGTTTGGCCTATATAGTTTGGGTTTTATTATATAATAATTTGATTGTAATTGTATTTTTAATAAATATAATAGGGTGTATTATATGATTTGTATTTTAGGTTTTATAATTTTTCTAATATTCTATTTTATTGGTTTGTTTTCTTTTTCTTTTTTAAGTTTTTTTAATCTTTTATCATTGTTTTGTTATTTAGTTATTATTATTATCTTGTGGTTTAGATATTACCACTATAGACCTATCTTAACTCATGATCTATCATGTGCTAAGAGACATCAAATTCCTCCAGATGAATTTTTTTTTAGAGTACAAAACTTGAATAAATGTTTGCATCTCTAAAAATTTGATACACACACACACACACACACACAC
>WSFP011474482.1:0-17202 GCA_009831015.1 Picea engelmannii
TTATCATATCCTAATTTATTATGGGAAAGAGAAATGAAATACAAGTGGAGAGAATTGAGCTCCTGGAGGGCTATGTGTCATCAAGGGCCCATGCAAATAAATGTGGGGAAATTAGTCCATTTCAAATTCACTTAGCCATTCATTCCAGGCTCTTCATTAGTCTTACCTCTGTATCCTGCACGCACTCCTTTAGCCATACCCCCATACTTTTCCTATTATCAATAGTGAACCATACCCTTCTTGTTATGAGCAGCACACCAGAACCTTCTTGCCACTAGAAGCACATATGTATCTTACCTGTAGGTTGTTGTTGTCTTTACCTGTACCTTTCCTGAATGTGGTTTCTTCCATCACCTGTTCCATACCTAAATTTTTTTGATGCCTTCACTTGAGCTTGTACCTAGTTGACTTAAGAGTTGGACTGAAGAAGCAGGTTGCCAGGCCCGTGGATTTGAAGAGGTGGGTTTTCAAGCTTGTGGATTGAAGAAGTGGATTGTCAGGCTCGTGAGAAAATCTCTCCAGGTGGGAGAATTGTTGGGAATAGATTTTCTGAGGGAGTCCAACTACAGCTACAGTTCTCTAAGACTTCTTGTTTGGCCTGTTTCTGAAGCCCTGGAAGGGAAGTGGGGCATCTAAAGGACTGTTAAGAAGAGAAGAGGCACACTTCCTGGGGTGGGACAGGCATGTGGGGAATGAGAGGCTTTAGGTTGTTAACTTGAGTTGGCACCTGGGACAAATTCCTTCCTATTGTTTGTGTAGCTTCAACCTGGTTATAAATCCATTTACCTTGGTGGAGTTTAGTCCCATCTCAGGGGTGACCCATTGCTGATAGTTCTGAGCAACATGGTATAAGGCTAGGAGGATCATGGAAGGTTTGCATGCAGTTGGTGATATTATATCAAAGATAAGTATCAATTGTGTGTTAATTTATATGCTACATATTTATACATGCATTTATTTTTATGGGTTTATCTTGTGTTTGTTGCATGTGTATTCCTATTGTTATTTCCGCACGAATCTGTGTATTGAAAAATATATTGGTTTGTTTAAAGTTATATTTATATATACATATGGAATAAAATTATTGTTTTAAGTGGCATAGCCCAACGGTATAAGGCCAGAGATGTTACAAGTGTGTTATTGCTTGAAAATTTGTTTGATATTAAAGTGATAAAACAATATGAATCCAAAGACAAACAACTCCACTATGATACATGCTCTGGTGAATCTAGGCACTCTTGAACAATCCAAATTCATCAATCTAGGAAATTGTTATTCATAGGCAAAGAAACGCACCTTCACGTAGTTGTTTAGGAAATATTGAAATGTGTTCATTTGGACTTACGAAGACTTGAAGACATATGACACCCACATTATTTAGCACATTGTTCCTATCAAAGAAGGTGTCAAACCATTTCAATAGAAATGAAGGAAGATACATCCAAATCTTGAACTGCTGATTCAAAATGAGTTAAATAATTTGTTGGATGCATGGATTATCTTTAAAGTCCACCATTCTAGTTGGGTGTCCAATCTGGTACACGTGAGGAAGAATTTCAGGGAGACTAGACTATGTGTTGATTTCAGGAATTCAAATCGATCTTGTGACAAGGAAAATTACACAGTCCCCCCAATGGAACAAATATTACGACTCATCTCTAGCTCTCAAATGTTCTCTCTTCTAGACGGGTTTTCTAGCTATAACTAGGTTCTCATAGCATAACTTGACCAATTAAAGGCCACTTTCATAGCAAAGTGGGGAACGTTTGCATATCATAGAATGCTTTTCGGCCTAATCAACATTGGTGCTACTTTCCAAAGGGAAATGGATATAGTGTTTAAAGGTATGATTAGTCATGGTGTGGTGATTTACCTTGATGATATTATAGTTTATTCCAAGCAAAGAGTTGATCACCCGCAACATCTAAAATAAATTTTCAAAAGGTGTAGAAAATATAAACCCCAAGAAAATAACCTTTGATGTTTCAGAAGGTAAAATATTGGGGCATATTATTTTTAAGGATGGGATTATGGTTGACCCTAAATGAACCAAATCCAACATGCATATCCCACCCCCACACAGTAAAACTTCTATGTAGTTGTTTTTTAGGAAAATTAATTTCCTGACAAGATTTGTTCTTGTTTTTTATGAAATAGTTAAACCCCTTCAATAAATGATAAATAAGGATGTACAATTCAAATGTACATTTGTTGAGAAGGAATCCTTTTTGAATATCAAGGCCATGATAGTGGCTTCCCTTGTGCTCCAAAGTCCATATTTCTTAAAGACTTTTTTTTGTACACTTTTGCTTCAGATCATTCTCTTGCAATAGTGCTCACTCAAAAGGCTTAGCAAGGGAATGAATGTCCCATAACATTCATGAGCATTGGAATTCAAGGTGTAGAGTTGAAATACTCACCGGTGGACAAGTAGGATTTTTCTATCCACAAAGTTATTAAGTAGTTCATGCCTTATATAATGAAAAATCACACCAAGGTGATCGTCCCTCACTCAGAGGTTATATCTCTCTTTGTGCAAAGGGAGTTGAGTGAGAAACGAGGCAACTAGATGATTGTTTTACATGAATATGACCTCGAGTTCAAAATAGCAATTATCATTAAAGGCCAAGTCCTATGTAAACTAGAAACCCAGACCATGGATTCCAAGGATCAAGAAGTGGAAGGATGGAAAGAAGAGCCAACACTTTATGCACAAAAATCTCCTTATGTTCCAACAATTGATAATTCATGGTATAATGATCTCAAGCAGTACCTTCAGCACGAAACTTCCCCTGATCATCTCAATTACAAACAGAGAAGAGCGCTAAGCATGAATTCTATGCAATATCAGCTGGTTCACAATATCCAATTTAGAAATAATTATGATGGAGTTCTACTCCAATGTCTCAAAAATAAATATGTCGGCAAAGTTCTCAAAGACCTACATGACAGACCATTTGGAGGTCATTTTTCTAGAGAGACCGCAACCCTAAATATTCTAAGAGTTGGGTACTACTATCCTATAGTGTTCAAATATGCCCATGCTTATTCCCAAAGTCGTGACATATGATAGAAGTCAACGAGAAGAGAAAGCAAGGAAATTGTTCCACTTCAACATGTTGTTTTCAAAGAGCCTTTCGAGTGGTGGGGACTTGGCATAATCGGTGAGATAAATCCTCATTCTTCTAAAAGACACAGGTATATTTTAATCACCATTGATTACTTTACTCATTGGATGGAAGCTATACCATTAACCAAGGTACATGATGAAGTGATAATCAATTTTCTAGAACAACATATTATGACCAGGTTTGCAGTACCCACCACTCTTGTGTTTGATAATGCTACATATTTTTTTATCACTGAAATTAATTGAGTTTTCTCTAGAGAAGGGGATCATTTTGAAATATGAAACCAACTATTTCCCCCAGGGCAATGGCCTGGATGAATATACAAAAAAAAATATGATATGTATCCTTAAGCGAACGATAGTTGACCAACAAAGGAATTGGCGCAATGCATTACCTAATGCTCTTTGGGATGACCACGTTACTCATAAAGCATCCATAGTTACAAGGGTGATTTTAAGGATGGAAATTTATTTTAAAATGTAGAAACCTTGGCGAATCTTACTAATCATTCATATGCCAACCATAAATGTTTGGCGATATATTTGTAAAAATATTCAAATTTCTAAGGATTTTATATAGTTTTTATAATTTTTTGGCGATTTTTAAGGTAAAATAATTTTATCCTATAGAATTTGGGTGAATCATTTTTAAAATAGCAAATCTCTTTTTTGGAAAAAGCATGGAAAATTAGCCCATGAGAGAAATTTAGCCCCTAAAATCGTCCATGCATAGTTACATTTCATTACTTTCTTGTTTAAGGGAAATACTCTATCCTCCCTTCAAACATCTATCTCCCTTCCCTTAATCTCACCCAACAATCACGAGGGAGAGAATGCTCTGTCATCGAAAAATGTATAAACACCTTGCTAAAACTAGAAGAGACCCACACCAAATCTAAAATGAAATTTGAAGCTCACCAACAGACTAATAAATGTTGGTTTGATAAAAAAAATTTGAGGAAAAGTACTTTCAGGTTGGTGACTTGGTTCTAAAGTGGGACAAGCCACACAAAGACAAATGAAAATACTCAAAGTGTCAACAATTGTGGCTCGGTCCTTTCATAGTCAAGGTGTTATCACATAAAATTGTCACGGGCCGTAGGCTACAACCATGAGCGCAAAGCATAACACTCAGAGCAACTCATTACATGCCCAAAATCAATGGTCGAGCAAAGATTAAATATGGGCCGTAGATCTCATTGAGAGAGATCAATGGTGGAAAATTATCGAGGGAATCAGGATTTAAAAATAATGTTAAAGTTAATCGTCAAAGGTTTGAAGTCTTGAAACCCGAAATTATCATAATCCATCCGATCCAGAGGGACGCGTGGTGCCAGATCTAAACTGCAAAGAAAGCCATTTCGGTAATTTTGAAGTGAGGAAGGTGCAAAATACGCGATGGCTGAAAGCATGAAATAGATATAGACCATTCATTCATAAGTGCACATGGAGTCAGATCAACGGATTCACAGTTTCACAAATCAGAAGTTTTGAAGGGAGTTATTTTTCAAAATCCCCGAAAGAAAAAATCTTGAAGCACCTTGAAGATAAGCTCGAGGTCATAGCGTGGTCATATCAGAGGGGTCCATAAGAAGGGATCTAGTGCTCTCTAGGATCCAATTCGCGAGTTCATAAAACAAAAGAGTCAGGAGTGGCTCATAACGAAGCACCCAAAATGCAATGTTGCAAAACAACTTTTGGGTAAGCACTTGGTCACAGTCGGAGGTCATATCACTGAAGGGAGGGTCCACAAAGAATATTAGCACCTACAATGCGCGTATTGGTCATAGAATAAGATTTTCATGGCATCGAGGTGGTGGGATTGACTCAAAGAAGTCGTGGGAACCACATGGAACATTCATGGGTGTCAGGCCTCATACCGATCCCCATGAAGATAGTTAATGGAAATGGGGGAGGTGGTTGAAACCTCGCCTCACCCCATAAATGGAAAGCAGGTTGAAGACGACCGTGAGTGCAGATTGGAAATCCAAAGTTTCCTTCTGGGTGAATTTTCCTGCAAAACACATAACTAAGGGAAGCTCGCATTTGACATGAGAATGCCTGCACAGTCTGAAAGGGAAAGCACCGACTGAAAGCTTTAAATGTAGAGGTCTGATCACGCTCCCGGTGGTTTCAACATTTTTTATTATATATAGGCAGTTTTAGTATTTTGTTATGGTCGATGGTTGAGCCGTGCTCCCATTTTGTAAACTTTTGATGAAGCTTTTGGTTCTCTGGTTATGTATTTGGATATGAGACTTCTTTTTTAATGAAATTCAACTTCTTTTTCATCATATTTTCCTCTAATACCGAAGTGTCCATGATTGAAGGATTCACATGGATTGTTTTGAATGTATTGTATTGTATGTTCGATTGCAGTGCTGTTATTTACGTTCTTTCAGTTTTCTGAAGTTTTGAATCAAAGAGGATATTGAATTTGAATCTTTTCCTCCTTAGGTTGCTAGAATACCTGATGTCTACGACAAACCTCTACACTCTCCTAACCAAATTATTCCCTCTATTCACCCTTACTCCAACTTACTGACTGAAGTTAATCAAGACCTCACCTGCATGTGCATACCAGTCTAGTTTTTTGAGTTAAAATGATATCATCTTAAGTCTACACCCATTTGACCTCTTTAAAACCAACCTGTGACATAAAACTTTGATGGGTACTGGGCTTACCCTCTTTGTAATCGTAGGGTGACTTCTAATGATAACATTTATGGCACCGTTGTTGGGGAACGAATTGAAGACTTTTCCCTGGGATATAATGACAAAAAGATTTTGATTTTGAAGGTGCATCAAACATCAGCAGCATTGAAGATTGCAACTTGCACCCGGTGACTCCACTATCGAAGAATCGATTGGGGAGGATCTTGTTGATAGAAAGATGACCATATGGAAGGGGAAGACCAGGTATCAGTTTATGAGCTTTATTCATGAAATCATGTTCTTGTTTATCAACTCATTTCTATCTTTCCCTTCACATATAAAGAGGATTATCCTCTACTTTGTCTATTCAGATGATAATATGCCTTCCTTTATTTATCCATCCTTGGAAGAAGAAAACATTCGCTCTTCTTATGTGGTGGATACTGATCTCGTGTCTTCAACTCTACCTATTCATAAAAGTGAGATCTTTATTGCATCTCCTCTTGAAATTGATCACCCTTGTAGCACTGAGGGGGTTGAAAATAATTCACAGTCTTCTCAAATATCGTTACCCTCCATTATTCCTACTGAGCCTTTCCATCAACTCATTAATCCTCATGATCAACCCACTTCTTTTCAAATTAAAATCAGAAATAACTTGTTTAAACCTTTAAGGCTTCCACATGACCTTCATCCTTATCCTCGTTATTCCTTTGAGTATCTTCCTTAGTTTTCAAGAGAGGATCATATTACAGCTAAGAGGCATTTGGAGGCCTTTGAGAGCTTTGTCGATCAGTTTGAGATTGTTCATGATGATGTTTCCATGAGGATGTTCTCACAATCCCTGTTTGGAGATGTTGTTGTGTGGTTTAGAGGTCTGGAAGCTAGTTTTGTTGGCTCCTGGACTGAGCTATGCCATGCATTTTTAAAGTGTTGGGGTGAGAACAAGTCCCTTGATCAGTATTGGTTTGAGTTTAATGCCTTTAGGAGAGGGAAAGAGGAAGCCTTGTCTATATTCAACAAGAGGTTTTACAATGTTTATCATAGTATGCATATGGAGATCAGACCCACAAGGACTGTTTCCACAGCGTACTATGTCAAGGATTAGCATCTAGAGCTGGTCCTACTCCTGAGAGAGAGGAAATATTCATCGTTAAGACACCTATTTGAATATGCTCAAGAGGTAGAAGAGAAAATCCAGGCTAGCAAGGGGGCTCATATGCAAGAATATCTTGAAAATTTGCATGTTCATAAGAAAGAAGCCTGTCAGTATGTTTCATATTCTGAGCATGAAGATATTGAGTATGAATAAGATCTGGAACAACAACAAGGAAGTAGCGAAGATAATGAAGATAAAATCTTTTCCTCAGTTCCTATTTATGATGATTATGAATTGGATCCTTGGGAGAGCCATGAAGGAGAAATGGAAAAGATAAATGTGTAGTCTACCTCTTGTCCCGAGCCTGTAAATGAGCAGATCCCAACCTTACATTTTGTTGACTTGGGGGGAAACAAGCCTACGTATGACAACTATGAATCGGATTTCGATATGGATATGAAAGATTTCCAAGACCACACTATAGAGCCTTTTCCTTTATTCATTGAGGAAATACATTGGGTGGAAATCAACCATCCTGGACTTAGAGAAGACATGGAGCAACATGAAAAGGAGGAGCTAAATGTGCAGTTTATCTCTTGTCCAGAGCCTGTAAATGAGCAAATATCACCTAGGATTGACCAGCCTGCATCAGTTCTCCACCCACCTATACACTCTAAGAGCATCAAACAATAGGTGAGCAACAATGAAGAACAAGAGGTAATTTCTTACCAGTTGATCTCCACTGATTGAAAATTTTGTGACCCTGTGGGGTCATATATGGAGCTGTGTTTTTGAAAAGCATTAGAGCCTGCAGGATTATTCATCTTATCATCATTTGGGGGCATGGGAAACATTCCAAGCCATGTTCTCATGTTGTTTTCACACTTCCCTATCTTTTTGAGAATTAGCTGCGGTAAAGATAAGAAATTTATCACCGGACAGTCTGGGTGGCTATGGTGGAAGTTTGTTTTCACCTAGCATTTTGTAAAGATAAGTTAGTATATGGTTGTTTCTAAATAAGCTCCTTCTAGATTATGTGTGTTTGTTTTCCTTTTATAAGTAGAATAGTGTACATGTTGACCTTCAATGAAATGTTTTGAGCCAGACTCCATAACCCAACAACTAAGGCACTAGAACTACGTGTTCTTGGCAGCTCACAAGGAGCATGCCATCACCTGTGGAGCCAAATGTTATCACATAAAGTTATCAAGAGCCGCAGGCCGAAAACATGAGCACAAAACAAAACACTCAGAGTGACTCATTCTAGGCCCAAAATCAATGGTCGAGGAAAGATTAAATCTAGGTCGTAGATCTCATTGGGAGATATCAATGATGAAAAATTATTGAGGGAATCAGGATTTCGAAATAATGTTAAAGTTAATCGTCAAAGGTATGAAGTCCCGAAACCCGAAATTAGTGTAAGCCATCTGATCCAGAGGGACGAGTGGTGCCAGATCTGAACTGCAGAGAAAGCCATTTCGAGAATTTTGAAGTGAGGAAGGTGCCAAATCCCCGATGGACGAAAGCTCGAAATAGATCTGGATCGTTCATTCAAAAGTGCATGTGGCGTCATATCAACGGATTCATAGTTTTGTGAATCATAATTTTTGAAGGGAGATATCTTTCAAAATCACCGAAAGCTAAAATCCTGAAGCACCTTGAAGATAATCCCTGGGTCATAGCGGTGGTCATATCGAAGGGGTCCATAATAAGGGAGCTAGTGCTCTCTAGGCTTCAGTTCGTGAGTTTGAAAATCAAGAGAGCCGGGAATGGATCAAAATGAAGCACCCGAAACATAAAGTCATGAAACACCTTTTGGGTAAGTGCTTGGTCGCAACCGGAGGTCATATCAATGAAGGGCGGGTCCACAAAGAATATTTGCACCTACAACACCCGTATTGGTCAAAAAAGAAGATTTGAATGGCCTCAAGGCATCGGGATTGACTCAAAGAAGTCGTGGGCACCACCTGGAACACACATGGGTGTCATGCCTCATCCAAATCTCGATGAAGATAGTTAATGGAAATGGGGGAGGTGGTTGAAACCTCACCTCACCCCATAAATGGAAAGCAATCTAAAGACAACCATGAGTGCAGATTGGCAATCCAAAGTTTCCTTCTAGGTGGATTTTCCTGCAAAACAAATAACTGAGGCAAGATCGTGTCTGACATGAGAAGGCCTACACAGTCTGACAAAGCAGGCACTGAATGAAATATTTAAATGCAGAGGTCTAATCACGCTCCCGGTGGTTGCAGCATTTTTTATTATATATAGGTAGTTTTAGTATTTTGTTATGGTCGATGTTTGAGCAATGCTCTCGTATTATAAAATTTTGATGAAACTTCTAGTTCTCTAGTTATGTATTTGGATCTGAGACTTCTTGTTTAATTAAAGTCAGCTTCTTTTTCATCATATTTTCCTATGATACTGAAGTTTCCATGATTGAAGGATTCATATGGATTGTTTTGACTGTATTGTAATGTATGTTCGATTGCAGTGTTGTTATTTACATTCTTTTAGTTTCCTGAAGTTTTGAATCCAAGAGGATCTTGTATTTGAAGCTTTTCCTCCTTAGGCTATTGGAAGACCCAATGTCTATGACATAACTCTACACTCTCCTAACCAAAGTCTTCCCTCTATTCACCCTTACTCCAACTTACTGACTAGAGTTAATCAAGACCTCAGCTGCATGTGCATACCAGTCTATTTTTTTGAGTTAAAACGACATCATCTTGAGTCTGTTCCCATTTGACCTCTTTAAAACCAATTTGTGACATTAAACTCTGATGGGTATTGGGCTTACCCTCTCTGCAATCGGAGGGCGACTTCTAGTGCTAACACAAGGAAAAGATTGGCCTAGGTACCTACCGACTACAAAATCTTGAAGGGAATATAGACCTCATCCTCGTCAATGGCCAAATTCTTAAGAATTACAATAGTTATCCTTTGAGGAATATTTCCCTTATACATAAATAAAGAGTCTTCTTTCCCATATTTCATTTCCTGTGTTGTATTATTTTACTTTTTCACATTGCTTGATTTGTTTTATGCTTTTCATTTTTGTTGTTTTTTATTCTAGTTAGGTTTCCTCTTTTCTCTTCCATGATTCTTGTCTAAGACTTTCATGGAACTTAGTGTCATGGAACTGAATAGCTTTTTAGCACATTGGTATCAAAATCCTGGAAATCTACATTTTTCTTCTAGAAAGAATTTCATTTGTCTCTATGAAAAATTATTGTGCATTACTCTGAGTCAGAGTCAATAAAGGAACATAGTTTATTAGTAGATGAGAAATGCATTATTAAATTTTAGTGAGGGAAAGCTAATGGCCATACCATAGACTAGGTTTTGTGTTCATCTGGAACTAATGAGACTAGAAACCACTTTAGCAAGGCATATGTAGTACTCAGGGTATGTTTCTTAGGGAGTTATTTAATCTATAATCAGGTTGGAATATCTCACTTTCATAGGTGTCATCCTACATTCCTTTAAAGGAAAAATTGAATCCCCTCATCCACCTCTCTCTAAATTTAAGGGAATCATATTATAAAGGTAAATATTTGGGGAAAGACATTTCATCTCATGTGGAACATGCAAGTATCTTTTTCGGGGCTATGGATGCTCACTAGTAGCAGAGAAAGGCTTGTGACACCCGGGTGACTCCGTCGAGGCTATGGGCGTTCATTAGTAGCGAATCAACACCAAATAAATGCATAATCAACTTGTATTCTAATCATTCACAATGCATCATTTCTTTGTAATACCTCACTTGCCTTCCCAAAATGGTCCAATTCAAAAGAGTATATTGTGGTAATTAATTAGTTATGGGCACAACCATAACCTCTCTTTTGCATCATTCGAACTTGTCTTGTCAAATTATAAATTTTGAAAACTATGGGACCTACTTTTTCTCCCTCAAGTTATGCACCACAAGTGTTTCCATTCTTTGAAGTTATGTGTTTATATACTTTTTGCAGAAAATCATGGATTCACTCAATGTGTCACCAATTGTTGTGTTGAGCATCAACGCCTTCCCTTTTTCTTGTGTCCTTGCTCATAGAGTCAATCCCAATAAAGAAAATGGGACCCTCCTTTTTTCTTGAGACCCTCTTAACTTTCTAAGAAGACCTCTCATCTTCTTGATCTCCATCAAAGTCTACCCATGTCTCCTTCAAAAATTGTTTTAGCTTGCAAATTTTGTTCAGTTTATGGCTTAACACTTCACCATTTCTACTAAACAACTTTTGACATATTGGTGGACTTCCCACAAACTTTGTCGATACATCGATAGAGTTCCACTCATCATCATTGGTAAACTATGATTTAGCATCAATGTAGTTGGTAAAAATATTGTTGGTACAATAGAGGAGTTCCTCTAATCACTTCCAATACACAATCCATTGACCAACGACCTTCCTCCCAAGTTTTTCAACATGAAAACCTCGCTACCAGTGGAGTTACCAACATCACTTTCGATACATCAACGATGTGATAAATTCAAAATTTTACCGTGCTGATTTGTTTTGGTGTAAAGAGTTGGCTCATTTTGGCTTCTGTTGAAACCACTTTTGATCAGGTAAGTGTCAATTCTGTTGTACCAAGCTCTTGGAGCTTTCTTTAAGCCATACAAGACTTTCTTCAACCGATATACTTTGGTTGGGTGTTCTTGGACTTCAAATCCAGGTGGTTGATCAACATAAACTTCTTCATCTAAGAAACCATTCAGGAATGCTGACTTGACATCCATTTGGTATACTTGCCATTTATGTTGGGCTGCTATGGCCAATAGAGTCCTTACAGTGTCTAGTCTTTCTACTAGAGCAAAAGTTTCACCATAATCATTACCTAGTTGTTGTGAGAATCCTTTGGCAACAAGTCTTGCCTTGTGTTTTTCGATCTGCCCTTTTTCATTGAGTTTAGTTTTGTAAACCCACTTGACACCAATACTTTTCTTGTGAGTTGGAAAATCAACAAGATCCCATGTCTTGTTCTTCTCAATGGAGTCAATTTCTTGGTTCATGGATTGAACCCAATGTGGCTCCTTAGCTGCTTCCTTAAAAGATGCAGGTTGACATGACATTAAAGAAAAAAGGTTGCGTTGTTCAAAGTCATCCAACTGCTGATGGATTTCTCTCAAACTTCGAGTTCTCTGATTTTGAGGTTTAGAGAATGAGTCTCTGCTGGAAGTTGAGTTATCCTGAGAGTTTTCAGGTTGTCTTTGTACTTGCAATCTTGGAAGAGCAGGTTGAGGTATTGACTGTTCTGAATTTTCTGCGTTTTCAGAACTTGGCAGCAATGAATTTTGGCTGTCCATCTGCTGATTTTTTGATTCATTCTAGAATTGATTTTCCAGAAATTTTACATCTCTGCTGAGAATTAGTTTGTTGGAGATTGGATTGTAAAGCCTGTAAGCTTTAGATGTTTCACTATATCCAGTGAAAATACATTTCTCACTTATGTCATCAAGTTTCTTCCTTAATTCGGAAGGTATGTGAGCGTATGCTATGCATCTGGATGTCCTTAGATGCGCAACATTGAGCTTTGTCCCACTCCATGCTTCTTGGGGGAATTTAACCTTTAGACTTGTGGTAGGAGATCTAATCAAGAGATAAACTGAGCATGCTACTGCTTCAGCCCAAAAAATATTCGACAAACTTTTCTCTTTGAGAAGTGTTCTTGCCATGTTCATTATTGTCTGATTTTTCCTTTCAGCCACTCCATTCTGTTGTGGAGTATACCTGGCTATTGTTTGCATGATAATGCCTTGTGATTCTCAGAAATTTGCAAATTCATTGGAGTTGTATTCTCCTCCTCCATCTGACCTGAGTGCTTTGATATATTTGCCACTCTGTTTTTCAGCTTCTGCCTTGAATTCTTTGAATTTTGCAAAAGTTTCAGACTTGTGTCTGAGAAAATAGTTCCATATTTTTCTACTGAAATCATCAATAAACGTTAGAAAGTAAAAGCTACCACCTATTGACTCTATTTTCATTGGCCCACATAGGTCAGTGTGTACTAGTTCGAGATGTTGTTTGGCTTGCTTTGATGACTGTGGAACACTAGTTCTTTTATGTTTTCCAAGTATGCAAGACTCACATGGGGGAGTTTTCTCTTTAAAGATAGGAAGTCCTTTGACCATGGAGTTCTTCTGAAGAAGACTTAGACTCTGAAAGGGTAGATGTCCAAATCTTGTATGCCAAACCATAGTTTCATTTAGGGTTGATGCACTTTGTGCATATGGTTGAATCAGATTTGCAGTTCTGAGTGTAAGGGGAAACATCCTATTCTGAGTCATGTGGATTTCAGAAATCAATTTTCTGCTTGGGACTTTGTCATATATCTTGCAATATGCTCCCTCAAAGAGTACCTTATATCCATGTTCAATGAGTTGTCCTACACTTAGAAGATTATGTTTCAGATTTGGAACATGATAGACATTGTTTATGTCTTTCTTTACATTTTGTTTAGTAAGAATAGGAATAGTTCATTTTCCTTGAACTTTGACTAAAGAATCATTTCCAAGTGTAATGTCAGATGAGAGTGAAGAATAAATGCATGAAATTAAATCTTTGTTACCTGTCATGTGATTTCTGCATCCACTGTCTAGCAACCTGAGATCTTTAGGTTGTTGTTCAGTCTTGTGGCACGAAAGAAACATACCTCCTGAGTTTTCTCCTGTGTGATTTGACACATGTACTTTGCCTTAGAGTTGATCTGCTTGCTTCTTCCTGCATTTAGATTCATAGTGCCCATACTTTTTGCAGTAATAACATTGTATGCTTGTTTTGTCATTTGATCGTCTCCCTTTGCCTCTTTGAGGCTGAAAACTCTGATTCTGATTTTGTTGTCTATGTGCTTGGAAGTGTTGATTCGGTTGTTGTTGTTTGTGTCCTCCACTGGAATGAGGATTTATGTGACTGCTCCCTCTTCCTTGGTGATCTCTTCCTCGCCCTATGCCTCTCCCTCTGCTGAAGGAGACTTGCATTTTGAAAGCATTGGCGATTGATTCATCTGTGAGATGCAATCTGGTCTCATGTGTCACCAGAGAACCAATTAGTTCATCTATTGAAAAACTTGACAGATCCTTGGATTCAAGGATTATTGTTACAACCATTTCAAATTTCTTTGGTAAACTTCTGAGGATTTTCTCAACAATGCATTGATCAATGATGGTTTCACCAGTCAATCTGATCTGGTTCACGATGCCCATGACTCTGGTCATGAACTGATCCACATTTTCGGACTCTGTCATCCTTAAATCGAGGTCTACAATTTAACTATTTTGACCTTGTCATTTCCTTGGTAGGAAGATTTAAGGATGTCCTAGGCCTGTTTTGAAGTACCAGCGCCTGTGATTTTTGAGAAAATTGAGTCATCCACAGAATTTTGAATCCAAAATTTAGCTTTATTTTCTCTGTTTCTCTGCGTTGCCTGAGCAATTTTCTTCTGATTAGTCATGGCAGACAGGTCTGCTGGATCTGGTTCCACATATCCATGCTCCACTAGATCCCAACACTCTTGTTCTTGCAAGAACGATCTCATCTGAAGAGACCAGAAATCATAGTTCTTTCCAAGAAGAATCATACCCTAAGTTGGTCCTAAATTGCTAGACGATGCCATATTTTAAAGGATTCAGCAAAAAAAACAGAAAGAGAAAAAAAATTGTACTTACCTGTCTCCTGTGTGTAATTTGCAGTGACTTCGGAACTCTGCGATTCAAGATTTCGCAAGTTTCAACTTCGTGATTTTTGGCTTCGTGATTTGTCTTCGGGACTTCGTTATACAAGTCCTCTGATCTCTTGTCACTCCAACCTCCAATAGCTGAAACGCCGAAGAGGGCTTAACGGCCTTAGATTGGCCCTTTGTCTCCGAACAATATGACCACATGCCTAAAGGTTAACGCGCTACTGGATTTTCGTGAATTAGAGAATAGCGATGCCTTTGCTGGCTCTCTGTCCCTCAAATCGTCGAAATCCAAAGTATCCTAGTGCTTATTCAAACACCTTTTCGGGATTTCATGTTTCGAGACTTCGATAGTTTTGCTGCGACGATCTTGGGTCCTTTGGACTCTCGGTATGCGAAATGCCAAAATTTCACCTTTGGACGATTCAAAGGTCCAGATATTCCTATGATCTAATGGTCCAGATCCCTTCGGGATTTCACGATTTGTTATTTCGCGAGTTTAGAACTCTTGTCCCAGAGTTTCCGAAACCGCGAACTCTGAAATGTCGATTTGCCAAAATGGTGTTAACTTCAGTTAGCCCCTTGGGCTATACCTCTGGTCCACATGACCTCTCTTGATATGACCGTAGTCCCTTTCGGGGTTTCGTGACTCAACCACGCGACCTCTTGGTCTCTCGACTCCCGAAAAGTCGATTCTCGAAATGCTGATGGCCTTTCCTTTCAGGACTTTCCCCGAACGCCTAGATTGTTGCCACACATCCCCTTAAGATGGACGGTCCTCGTCATTTCATGATTTCATGACTTGCGACACCAAATCCTCTATCAAGTTGAATCCCCAGTAGCCGAGATGCCGATGGTTTCCTCGATCTCTGCCACATGTCCAAACGAATGGACGGCTATGATCTTTTCGGGATTTCGGAACTTTCGCCATGGAGTGTCGCGACCTTTTTTCAACAAGACCTCCGATATCCCGAACTCCGAAATGCTGAAATGATGGCACTTGGATCTTCTTCCACCTATCCTCTAAGATGGATGGCTGACAATCCTCTCAGGATTTCACGATTCATGATGTCAGGATTTCGCGTATCGGGGTTTTGGAGAGCAGTCTCCTTCATTCGTCCAACTCCCAATCCCTAATTTTGTGATCGGATCAGATCAACGGATCACGATATATTTTGATCCAACGATCGAGAATAACTCATGATTTCACAATTCACGAATTCTCACGGTAGTCTTCTGACCTTTACACCTTGCAAGTCAGCGAAATGCCGAGATCTCGCCACGTGTCTCTTAATGGACGGTCTAGATGATTTCAGGATTTCACGACTTCACAAGTCAAAATTTATCCTATACGCTCTAGAGGACTAAACCTCGTGCACTTTCTCGCGGATCCAACGACTGTCGGTCCTCTACGCAAGATCTAATGGTTGAAGTTCTTTCGCCTTTTTCACGCTCTCCTTGTCCCTTCTGAACTGGATTTCTGCCTCAGATCTTTTTAGAGGATGGATCTTACTGCTACGTCAGCTATTCTTTTCTCCTCTGACGTGATCTTTGCTATATTTGAAGGAATTTTCTCCTTTGGAAGAAAAGTTCATGATTCTTTCAAAGATTTGAAAGAATTTCACGAGTTCTTTGAAGCTTAGCGTTGTCTGCTGCAATATTTGATGGATTTGAGAGAATTCTCGTAAATCTTTAAACGATTCTACATTCTGTAGGAATCTTTAACAAAGTTGAAGGAATTCTTTGATTTCTTCAAATGTTCCTGCGTCCTGCAACTCTTCTTCGTGAATATTTTATGAATTTGAAAGTTTTGCAAGAATCTTTACTATTTCTCCATCTGCAGTCTTCACTTCCTCAATATTTTGAGCGTATAGAACTCTGCTTCCTCGTGTGAGCTTCTTACACTGATCTTTTGAGAGTATGAATGGACATCTCTCCAATCCTTTTGAAAAAGACTGTGTCGCGTGCTCTCAAGATCCGTGTAAGCTCTGCGCTATTTGAGGATCGTGTTTCTCTCCAGACTGTGTGAAGAGGCTTACTATTGAAGCTCTGATACCATGATAAATTGTGAAGTAAGAAATGTAGAGAGAAAGAATAGAACAAAAAATAGTATATTAGAATATAAGAAGAAGAGTACAAAACGAGTACATGAAGAATTTCTGAAGAAGTACTATGCAAAGGGAAATAGCTGAGCTAAATAGGCTCAAGCAAATCAAGAATAGAAAGTACAGCTGGCTAGGATAGTTGGCAGTGTACAGTTAGCCTGTTGATGTTACATTATATTTAACACGATGTTCTCCTCATCATTTTTTATACGTCGACCTTTATTCCAATGGACTTCCTCCAAACTCCATCGATATGCTAACTTCGATATTGGCTTAGTTCCCTTTAACTTTGTCGATATTGTATTGTTTCCTGTTGGTGAGTTTGATACTACCATTGTCGACACACCGATGCTATTTAACTCAAAGTCTACGCTGCCTCATGCTACATGCCAACAAAAATCCTATAAAAGGGGGAGCCCCCACCTTGCATTTAATTTCATTTTGCCAAGAAAAGAGAGAGGAAGATTCCATTGTGCACAAGGAACGAACCCACTAGAATTGTTTCATCCTTGAACATGTCGTCTATCCAC